>KZ505752.1:354952-407007 GCA_002844005.1 Limosa lapponica baueri | reverse complement strand
GGGGGGGGTTGAAATTATCCCTGCTGTGACCAGTTATCCTGAAAGAAATGAAAAAAAAAGCACAACTTGTTATCAGATTGTTTTTGTTTCATTCTTTATGTTTTAATAAGTCTGCTTTCTTTTTCTGTATGAATCTTTTTGTCCCTCACTGGAATGTTCTGATGGGAAATCACAGAACATATAAATAGGCCAAAAAAATTGTAAGATGTTAGAAAAATTGGTAAGAACAGCAATAAATATGCAATTTAATTACAATGTATGTGCAACTATGAAACAACTGTGTGTTTTATTCTGTCTGGAAATGTTGATTTGCAAACAGTGGGGTAAGTAACATGGTTCTAGAAGGACATTGATATCCCACAGCAAAATGGATTGTCACGGATTGTCACAGAATTGTCAGAGTTGGAAGGGACCTCTAGAGATCATCTAGTCCAACTGCCCTGCTAAAGCAGGATTGCCTAGAGCACATTACTCAGGACTGCATCCAGGTGGGCCTTGAAAATCTCCAGAGAAGGGGACTCCATGTTCACATTCTAGCAACATGAATTATTTTTTTCTTTGGGATCAGAGAAAGAAAACCGTAAGCCAAACACTCAAAACTGGTGGGAAAATAAGCAGAGTTTGCCTTTTTATAGGTACGTCCAGAAGACTTCAAATGGCACATGTTGGGAAGAAAGTGCTGCAAAACGGCATCATCAGGTTATACCAAAACATTTACATTTGAGCCCCTTGTTCTCTGCATCAATTTACAGATTTGTTTCAGACAAGTATTTTTGTATTCTCAGAGACCTGAGGTTGAACTTGGCTGTTAAACTTATTCCTCTGTACCAAAGAATATGTTTCTCTATCAAAGACTTATAAATATCACCTCAAAGAAGTTGACACAGATCTGCAGCATGCTTAGCTTCCCAGCAGAAAGGGGTACAAGCAGAAATCTCATCTGATGCTTTTGTTTCTGAAAATCTCAACGGCACAACTCAGATGCAACCAAGAAAAATACGGTAAATAAATTTGCCCATCATGAACATTTTATGATCATTTGAATTTTGCGTCATGTTACAGGTCATATACTTTTCAGAACTGGACAAATTAAATATGTTACATATGTTCAAAAATATTGTTAAAAAATTTACTTAGCCCAGGATTAATTTGGCAAAGTAGGTAAATAAAATTTTTCATTTTGAAGACATAATAATGAGTATGTTTGGGAAAAAAACCACTTTTAGCTTCAAATATTTTTGTAGTTTCAGAAGATGTTCTCCATTAGTAATTTCCTTTAAAACTTCTGCTCTGCTCCTTGTAAGATTTACAGTAGGGTCTGGGTTGTTGTGTTTTTAGGACAAAAGGGAGAATAACTAATAGATGCAGCACTGCCATGCATATCTAAGTGCTAATTTTAGTATTCAGATTTATATTTAAAAGTTACTTTTCCAAACTGGCTAGCTCCTTAATTTTACTGATTGAAAAACAATTGAAACTGGGGAGAGGACAATTTTATGTTAATGTCCTTCCAAATTCTTTCTTTTTTTCAGCATTTCTGTTTGGTTATTTGTTTTCTGTTGCAGGGTAATTCTCATAAGAATGTTTTCAGCTAGAAATATTTATTTTCCTTTGAAAACTTGCAAGGAGATAAGCAGACTTTATGGTCATTTGCAGTATTGAATCTATGAAGAAAATGCTAGGCTATAGCTGCAACTACTTTCACAGCTCAGACCAAGTCTGATTTCTGACATTTGCTGATAAAGTACTAACTTCCCAGGAGAGACCACAATTTAATATCACACTGTTCATCATCTCACAGATTCTCAAAGTACTGATTAACCTCACAGTTTAATGAATGGTTACCATAAAGTAAAATATTCTTCCAATTTAAAAAAAAAAAAAAGTAATAAATGAAAGGTTTGCTTTGAAGGAGGTAGAATGTACGCTTAAGTTCTGCATAATGTTGCCCTAAGAAAAATGGTGTGGAATCATAAGTGAAGATTCACTGCAATGGTGGCTGAGCCACCTCATCTCTCCATCATGGAGATCCACTGCAAGGAGGAGAGGTGGTCGACTCAGGTCCTGACAGTAAGAAGCCCACAGAGAGCCTGATCCTGGGGAAGCATATGGTTTTCCATTGCTATCACCATGGATGAACTGCCAAAAGTGCACAAAGCTCCTATACAAGCAGTTAAGCATAGTGACATGGCTGCTAAGCATGATCACTATTGACCACACTTTTGTGTCAAACGCAAATGAAAGTGCTAAACTTGAAACACAGGTAAATGTATTCACCATAGATAAGGAATTGCTTAACAGCAGCAAGGAAACATTGATCATCTCACATATTTTATCACCATGCCACGGAAACCGAAGTCCACATCTTCAATATAATTTTAGTTCTCTGCAAATACAATTCTGAATTGTATTGAGCTGTGATATTCCAACTTTAGTCTTTGTATATACAAAATGAGTTACACTGGCTGCCATCACATTGTTAAAAATAGAACAGGGAAAGAACTGCCTAAGCATTTATTCCACTCCTAAGCCAAGAAAAGGTTGTTTGTTGGGTTTGGGTTTTTTTTTTTAACAGTATATAGTTCAATGGTCTGCCCAGAATAGATGGGCACTGTGATTTACATTTCCTTTGTGGTACTTTTTAAGGAACTAATTAATTCTACCAGTAATGACCTAGATAATGTTTGAAATTCTTCTTGCTACAGGAAATAATTTGCATAAAATAATAAAACAAGAGAATTTTTTTCTGGTTGAACCTGTGCTGAAATATGGCACACAGAAAATCTTATTATCTAGCATGTTGCAGACTAACATCTATCCATCTAGGAAATAATTCACATCCCACAAAGCAACAAGCAAAAGTGCTTGTCCCTTGCCGCTATTGCGATTTGTGAAAAAGCAAACTGGGAGAAACCCAATAGTTGAAATATGCTGGCTTTGAACTACCCACTCATTGCTATTCACACAATTACCAGCCAATATGTGCATTTCTATTTCTCATTTCTCCCTGGAACTCATCTCTGGGCTGAATCACAACCACGTGAAAGATGACTTTTCCAAGGCAGCAGCATTTCAAAATCTAGTGTGTGCTTCAAATATTGCTTGCTTAGTTTGATCCCATTGCTTTTACTGAACACTCTGAATTATTGCAAGCAACCACCCTCTCTGCTGTCCCTATAGCCTGGGGATTCTCTGCAAACCACCTCATGATGAAAAAAGTAGAAAGGGTTTGGTTAAACTTTTCTGGAAGTTTGTCAGCCTTCTTCAGCTACAGCAAACAGATCTAATTCCATACATTCACTTCATGGGCAAAACCAGCCACTCAATCTCAACTATGTCATGAAAAAGACACAGGTTAAGAAGGTTTCAAGGCAATAGTGAAAAAGCTTTCTAACTGGAAAAGCAATTCCAATATTTTAAAAGAAAAGGAATCCAAATATTCCGGAGGGGGAGAAGGACTACAAGAAATTCTTCTGAAATATAAAGCAAGGTCTGTGCTTTGACATACCTGCTTCCACATCCCACCCAGACACTTCATCCTTCTATTGAGAGTTAGGAAAATAATGACTGAAGGAAAGTCTGGCAGTGTAATCCCAAATCAGACTACAATATCCTTCTGTTTTTTCACCCTTTCAAAGATCCCAGGTGCTACTGTAAAGTATTATTAGGCCTACAGTTGTACTACTATGTTTTGGGTTTAAAATCAAGAAGTAAATTAATAAAAACATAAATCTGAAAACAACAGCAGGCTCTAAAATTATTCTCTGCTATCCCACTGACACACAGATTATTTGTTTTTAATTCCACCCAGTGAGCTGAAAGCAGTACGTGCTTCCAAAATTTCTTACACGTCCCCCTTCATGCTGCTCATTCCTCTGAGCAACTCTGCATTACCATCTCTTGTTTTTCAAAATGCCTCTGCTGTGTGAAAAATAAATAGCTTCCCTCCTCTACAGCACTATTCACTTAACATTGTGGTGTTAAATAAATATTAATATAAGACTGGACTCAGGCTCTTTTATGACTACTAAGTGGTACCTTACTCTGCAAATATTTCCATTCTTTTTAACAGAGCAAGGTATTACTCTGCAGAAGTAAAGGAGGCAGAGCCTGGCTCAGCCCAGCAGCACCATTTACATCTCTTCCCCCTCCAGCTCAACCCAGTCCACTCGGGCTCAAACACAGAAACCCCTCTGCTGCCTTGGGGGAGGAGAGCAGAAGACAGAGACCCCACACTCTGCTTCAGAGCACACTGACATCCAAACGCACATCGAGCCCTCCCACCGCACCGTAACACCAGGCAGCCCCCTTCTGTCTCTTTTCCTCTCAGAGAAGTGCACATGAGGAAGGCCAAGGGGACAACAGGCTCCAAAATACAGCCAGCATCTAAGCTGAACCCCCTAAACACTCAGGCACAAGAACAGCCTGTCATGAATTTGCATGTCCTTGCACCCTTTTTTCCCTCTTGGGTTACAAGAACAGAAATTCAACTCCTTTGTTTTTTGAAAGGGGACAAAATACAACGCGGAGTTATCCAGGCTCATAGCCACTTACCCATCTAACCAGTGTATCTTGCTGCATATTGTCAGTTTGTAAAATATTCCCCTCGCTTTAGAGATTCATCTTAATCTCTGCAGTTTTACTTTGTAGTACTTACTATAAAACACCAAACATTGTGCTGCTCTGTGCCACTCTCCACAGTAAAAAAAATGACAAGCCGCAGCTTCTTTTGCTCTTGTTTTCTGCCGTTTGATTTTTTTTTTTCTTTCTTGATTCCTGTTTACTAATTGTATTTTGATGTATATTGGAATGAAAGACTTTATTTAAAAAAAAATAAATGTTTAAAGGTACTTAATCACATGCCACATTCGATCCAATTCATATACTGAATTTCTATTGAGCTTCCTTCTGTTTGTCTTCCTACATCTTTCTAATAAGAAGATGCCAGCAACTAAAAGCAATGGTTAAGTTCAGCCCATACACAACTTATATATAAAAAAGCATATAATTTTCATCTCTGTATCCCCCATCTAGCACTATTTCCAGATTTTGCTCACCCTTTTTATTACACTAATGGCTCTAGAGTTTGCTGAGCGCATTTTGTTTTCTTAAATAGGGGGGCTCTGGCTTACCACTTTAAGCTTTTTGGCATGCCACATCACTGAAGAAACTGTAAAAGCATAAAATGTGAGTAGTCTTCATGGTACTTCTTAGAGGGTTTGTACTAATCATCTAGATGCCAGTTGGCTTGAGAGGTGCACTGGTGTACCTATAGAGCACAACCATTTCCCTAAATGTATGTAGAGTATTTTTTCTCTCAATCAGGTTTCTCACACTTTTCTCCATTACAAAGAAATTACTGAGCAATAACAGCTTAACTAATCACTCATTATCTGTCCCCATATAATTTTCTTAAATGTTCAGCCTCCACGTACCTCCAGAAAGTTCTAAATGCATAAAGTCTGTTGAGAATCACTAACCAAAAAATTCTCACTATTCTCATTATATTTGTTATTGCTATCTAAAACATAATCAAGCATCATAACTGTTACTTTGCTGTGGAACAGATGGCATAATTTTCCTATTTCACCTGCTTGTAAACTGAGTCAGAGAAAGGTCACTCAACACTTCCAAAGTGATCTCTGTTTTGACAAAGTCCATTTTAGACCTCTGGTTCAAGACAGGCATGGAGGGAGCTCCAGAAATGTCCCAGTTTCTCTGATAACCAGATCCAAAATGTCTCCAACCAGACAATCAAAGGTTTGGTCACCCCAAAAATCAGACGTATCTGGCCATGAGTGTTCAGGTAATCCCTATGGACACAACTGCCATCATAGGCAGGAGCCAAATAATGTATTCAACTGCAGAGAATTTCACATTTATCAATAAGACTCATCTATCAGAGTTAATTAATACCACAGAGCCACAGAGAAGTTTTGATGATTCTGCAGGTTAGCTATAAAAAGAGATTAAAGCTAAGCGAAGAGCCTGATGACGTACTTGTGGTTTCTGAAGCCGACAGTCTGTACTTAAGAAGACTAAATTGCCCTGTGTCCATATTTGTCTGTAGTTCTCGGTAGCATTGTTGTATTAAAAATAAAATAAAAAAGACAAGATTTAAGCTGGGGGCTCTGTGTGCTTTATTTTTGACTTTCTAATAAGGAGACTCAAACTGAGTTAAACCAGTGGTCACCCTGAGCCCTTAGTTAGCTGTTAAATCAGCAGAAAAGGTATGAATCCAAACCAGAAGCAGCAAACCCAAAAGTTCTTGTACTGAGATCTGCATAAAATCTGCAGGGAGAACAAGTTTGTAGTGACACCTGTTTTCATATAGATCCCATGCAACCTGGACTTTGGCTAGAAGATGGTGTCCACAGCTGGGGTGGAGCCAGCCAGCACTGCCAGTCTGACCTGGCTCCCGCTGTGGAACAGGCGTGGGTCTGAGGGCCAGGAGAACTGCTAGGCAGAGCAAGGACTGGGAGACAACACTCAATTTAAAAAAAAAAAAAAAAAAGGAACCCCCCTTTTATCTGCCTTGTACTGCACAAACTCAAAAAATGCTGTTTTATCATGGAAATAAGGTCCTGAAAACACCCTCAAAAGATCTACTTTGAGTCAAGCAAAATGCTTCATCTTATTCCCAAAGGTTTTCTTCTAGTTATATTGTTTTGTGGTTCCAAATTAAACCATTATGAAATGAAACACCTGACTTTGAAAATGTGAAAACAATTTTACATCATCATTTTTTCTCATCATGCTTTATTAGTCAAATTCAGCATGAAGCTGTGAATGACAAGTAGTCTCACATCTACCTTGCGGAAGGGGGAGAGGTAGAGAAGAGAGAGAAGGAGCAGAATAAGGAAAGCATGAAGGGGTCTACAGGGAGCTATAAAATCATTAGTGTCATGGCAGAGGGCAGGGAACAGTTGCTCACCCTCTCTTCTGATAAAAGAATTAAGGGCTATCAAATGACATTAGCGGGTTCAAAACAAGACAGACAGCTCTTCTCATGCAGCTGGCGACTAACCTTCAGATCTCCTTGTCATACATGGGCCTTATGAATTTTTTAATTTTAGCTTTAAGGAGATTCAAAAGGTAACAGGACAGTCATAGAAGAAAACCACACAGAGGCTTATGAAATACCAACAAACTGCTTCTGATCCTTTCCCCTAATTGGTTGGGTGCCAGGGGATTATTCCAAAAAGTACTGTGACATTTTCATCCTGCTCTTGTGCTGTCCCCTAGACAGTACTGCTGGACACCCTCCAATGCCAGACACATGGTTAGATGGACCTCTGAGAGGAGAAATCACTTTGTGCTTGCACCTACGCTCTTAAGGAGGTTGACTAAATATTCATTGTAAGATATCAACCCAGCTAGAGCCACATAACTGTGGATTCCACAACTGCTATCCCGGACCATGCCCATTTGTTTTTCTGCTTTATATAACTGATAGAAAAGCAGAGATCTCACTTTTATCTTCACCAAATAATTTCACTGGCTTTGCAAAACTGCATTCCCCCCAAATGAAAGTGGTTTAGAAACCGCAGCATTCAAATATATTCTCAAAAGATGTGCTGGTAAAACTGCAAGCCCAAGCACTCTCATTTATCAGGACAAACTGAATGATTGCATGCACAGTTCTGGAGCACAACTGCACCAAAGCCCTGCATGCTAATGCTTGCAGGCAGATAGGCATACCGAGTAACCCTGGAGCTGCCTCTGCTACCAAGTTTGAATTATAACATTTTAAGTCAGGTTTTCATCAGGTCTGATTTTGTGTATCTTGAAATGTTTTAGGAAAAATAATTATTTGCACTTACCGGTATTCAGGCACAATTTACTTTGCTTAACTGTTACATCAGAAATTCAGTAGACTGATAATATACTTTGGACTTATTAAGGAAGGGTACATATTTCCTAAGAACTTGATAAAAGCTTTTTAAAAAGGTAACTAACATAAAAAGCAGAGACTTCCGTTTCAGCCACAGTGTAAATTAAAAAATCCAGAGTGTCAGTAAGGAAAGAAAGAGAAAGTAACCCAAAGTCTAGGGATTTAGACTTAACAGACTTTATCTTAACATGTGAAATGGCTCCTATCATGTTGTTCTGTAATCTAATCTGAAATTCTAATACGATGATACAAACCCTAGACAAGAGCTGGAAGTAGGCAGCATATGTCCCTGCAAGCTCTCTGGAGTTTACTCCAGTCCTGCTCCTTCTGCACAGGAGCAGAAGCCAGAAAGAGATAAGATTTATTTATTTTTAACAGTTCATAGGTCTATTAATTCTTATTAAGAAAACATATAACTCAAAAAGCTATGTAAAATCTCCCAGACTTTCTCAAAATCCTTCCTTACTTCATTGCTTACAGGCAATGCACTGCCATCACACAAAGATCTGAGGGGAAAGCAGAAAGAAGCTGCAACAGGCACAAATTTTAAACAAGAGATTGTTTTGTATTTGCAATACAAAAAAAGAGAGGCTCAACATAAGAATAACAGATTGCAAGAACATCCCATTGTGATTTTTGATATAATAAGCAATACTTGGTATTCAATCAGATATCTTTACAGTAACGCAAAAGAAGAATGCAACACAAAGGCGCAGAATCTCTTGCTATTCAGGCTGACGCACAAGGTTAGAAAGAAAATCACAGTTCTATTTTTGGTGCCTGTGACGTTGAGTACATGGGGCGCATGTAAGCCTAACGACTGCCATTTACTGATTGCAAACATTTAGCAGGCATGCTGACAAACTCTTCATTGGAGCTCTGCAGAGACCATGCCATGAAGAAGACTTAGCGTGAGAAGGAAAAGCTGCCTACCTCCTCACACTATGAGCAGGAGGCATGTCCGCTGAGCACCCCCATCTCATCAGCACCCTGGGTCCCACAGCTCATTCTCAGGGCAGAGAGGGCTACACGTGCCATGGGGTCCCTAGAAAGTGGGAAGCTGCAATGGGCTGCAGCCAGCGAGGGACTCCTGTGCAGTCTGTTCCAAATTATTCCCTTCTTGGATGTGACTTGAGAACTTGCTGTGGGCTCCTGCCTGTCACTGTCACTGTCACTAAGGAATAATGAAAAGGTCCCGAGCAACCTGCTCTAGGTTACCCTCCTTGAGCATGGCGTGGTTGAACAGCCGACTTCCAGAAGTCCTTTCCACCCCCAGCCAGACTGTGATTCAGTGAACAAGTGAACTGAGAGAAGAGTCACCAAGGTATGAGGGACGCTAGCACATTCCTGCATGCTGTATCTGAGCCTGTAATCGTAAGTGAGGCTATAGGTACTTTCATACCTCAAAGAAAGATGGTGAACGGAAGCTCACTATGGAAAAGCTCAGCCAGCCCTTGCTCTGCTCCTGAGGGGCCCTCAGGAAACAGAGTACCCCAGCTGGGTACGGCACCAACCAAACTGTCCTTGGAGATTCAGAGGTTGGACACCCCTATTCCAGGCAATGAATTCTCAATCTCACAGCAAGAATTCAAAAGAAATAAAAAGTATTTTAATATAGTGGCTGCACTGGAGACAGCAGAACTGTGTTGCTTGGAGCTCCTTTAGGGTGACAGAGCTCTGCCTCACTGTCTGAGCTGTACCCGAACCTGGCAGCAGTCTCTAGTTCCAGCCAGCGCATAGAGAAACCTCTAAAGGACACAGTGCCCCGCTACATCTCGAGGCCAAAGTCAAACTGCCACAACAGCACGAGGCAACAGTGAAATTAAATTGCAGTTCCTCACTCTCTGCAACTTTACCATCAGACAAATGACATCACCACAAATTAGGCACTGTGGATATATATAAAGTCAAGGTCAATTGTCTCTGCATAAGGTTCTCCAGCTAAGCATAGGATTGCGACTGAAATGACTCAGAGATTTCTATAATTCAAGATTTCCAATGACAGTTTTTAGTGATGTATCACTAAAAGACACACTAATACTGTGCAAAAATGGCTACAAAATGCAGGTTTGCTTTGTAGGTTTCTAGTCTAAGAGGTATTATGGCTTGCTGGAAGTGCCACTTGACTGACAGGCTCTTTTTCAGGATCTAGCTTACAAAGAAGCCACCCCAGAAATTGCCTGAAGACCTAGACTAGGAATCTGGCCATCTGGATTTAGGTCCTGTCAGTCACGAATTTCCTGTGTGAACTTGGGCAAGTCATTTCATGTCAAGAGATCAAAAATAAGAAAGATGTAGATTAAAGATTAATAAGGTTAAGCAACTTTTATGGGCGACTGTACCTTGACACGCTTAGGAAATCCTACAAGGTACTGAACTCCTTTGTAACTTTCAACTCTTCAGACAGAGAGATTAATTCCCCATCACTACAACAGGAATCATGCATCATCTGCCTTAACCTGTTTTGCTTCAGACCAGTATCTTTGACATACTGACTGCTCCTTGCAGGCAGCAATAGGCAAGTCCAAGGGTCTCAATTTGCTAAGGACATTTCACTGTTACTGAACTGATATAATGAAATATCATCATCACAGCCACTGCCCTCAGCCCTCAGTGAGGACACGGGTAAGCAGGAACTTTTCAGCACCTTGCAGTAACATCGCTGCCCAAAACCAACTTTTTTAAATGAATTCTGGACTTGGAATGGTGTCAGACAAGTAAATATCCAGCCCTGGAGTATTTTGTGTTCTGAACCAGGTCTCTTCAAGTTGAAAAACAAAATAAGCTTGTTCTGGATGGCACAGGAAAGTCCATTCATTTGCTCAGGAGTAGCCTGTATCACGTGCAACACTTTGACCAACTCAGCTGTCTCACAGAGATTCTATCCTTTCCTCTCCAACGCTGAGCTTATTTACTCATCTCAGTTAATTCTTAATTAGACTATAGACTGACACACAATGCAAAATTTCTAATTACTGTAGACCACCGATGCAAATCCTCAGTACCATAATCGTTCGTGATAATAGCATCTATAACCTCAACCTTTCACTGAATTCCCAAGGACTGCAAAATCTTGCTTATTTTCCCATTTTCTCCTCAGCTCATTAACTTCCAGGGGTATGTTAAAACCTTTTAAGTTCTAGGGGAAGATCCTTGTAAAATCTGCTGCCCGTTGGTATGGAATTACTTCATACTCTAAAAGCAAAGCCTACTTGCATAGGACACGAAGGTCTCTTAAAGGTCAGAAATGCCAATAGAAAAAGTACCCTCACAAACCTTTCGACCTTCAGTCTAAAGTTGATAGCTCCTTCCCTGGCCTTTTCTAACAATAATAATGCCACATCTGAAAAAAAAAAAAAGTAAATATACAGTGAAAAGTGAGAATACCCAACTCTCCCGAAAAGGAGGAGAGAAAGAAGGTATGTTTGTTGCATTGCCAAATGCCCTAGACAGGGAGCAAACCCTACACTGAAAACAAAACTCAAGAACCCACCCAGGATCAGAGAAAACAGAAGGGAAGGAGGAACGGCAGCATGTCCCACAGCTCACAGCAAGACTCCAAAGAGCTGGCAGACCAGTGAAGGGGAAAAAGGCAGCAAGAGATGACAAATTTTTTTTTGTAGGGAAAATTACATGCAACAGTTGAATCTATCAGCTTGTTGCTGCCAAAAAGGGGAAGACCTCACTAACTTGCTTTCCACTCCAGCTCCTTTCTCAATCTTGCTTCCCAGTGACCTCTTGCCCCTTGCTGATACCCAATGGTGCTCATCAGACTGGAATTCCCGTAACCGATCCTCTCTCTTTTTGCCAGGTTAGTCAACTGAACGGGCCTGCAGTGGGGTCTGGCCAGTATCAGAGTTGCCAGACATAAAGTAAGTGTGCTGCCAGAAACAGGGAAAAGGAGACAGCAGGAATTCCTCCCCTCTTAGCCACTGAGGACTGCTAGATCAGGTCAAGTCACCTCATGCAATTTTAAGTTACTTGAAGCTACTCAAGCTTCTAGACTATAAATTGTCTTTCAAGGGAAGTGCCTCAAAGGAAGAACAACCTGAGTAACTGAGTAACTCTGTGTGACTTTTGGGATTAATGGTATGTTCCAGAATGACACACAGGAGAATGCATTTTTAAAAGATTGCAGCACTACCTGAGTGCAGAAAAACCATCCCTCTGAAAAAGCATACAGAAAATTTTCCTACAGTTATGAAATTTTATCCATTCTTCATTGTTCAATGGAGATGCAAAGCTGGATTTTTTTTGTGAATTACTAACATCTTTATTTCTATACATACAGAAAAGCTCCATTTTTCTCAATACTCACAAAACCTTCTTAGGTATGAGATCTCATGGAAGGAGTTGCATGAATGGCTTTCCCAGAAGAGTGGAATGCCTAACAGGGCAATAAGACTGATAATAGGTCTCCAGCACTAAAGAAATGATCACAGATAATGCAGAAGAACTGTTCTAGGGAAGGCAGGCAATTCAGAGAAGACTTCAAAGTGATTTCCTTGCAGTTCCCAATACTATTAAGGAGTCATAAAAAAGAAACTTGAATAAAGACAAGACAGATAAAACAAAGAGGGTGAAGATTAAAGAGCTACTAGGAATGGAAAGGACAGAAGTTAAAAGCAAAAAGAAAAGTGGTTATCTAAATTTTTTAACGCACCAAGTACCAGGACATTGATTGAAAGAAGACGTGTCAGTTGTTCCAAGAGACACCATCCCTGCTGTGTTTGCCCCAAGAGCCAAAGTCATTACCTGGAATTATCATTAGGAAGAGGAAAGAGCCAGTACCCACAGGCTTTCCCTTGTTCAGCTCAGCTCGACCAGTAGGTGTCACAGCACTCAACGTTATCGTTGTACAGCAATTTCAGTCCACATAGGTATCTAGTTTGAAGAAAGCTAAATTACTGTAGTTAAAATAAATCGGGTTTAATTAAATAAAAATACAAAAAGAAGTCGTCATTAGTCTTTTCTACGACTTTCTATCAGATATTTCAAGTATCCTTAAAGAGCTTGGAAAAAATGCAAACCAAACAGATTGCCAAACATGTCAGCAAATACCACCACTCTTACACTTGCACTTAGGGCTTTAGTGAGGCATTAAATGTTCTGTGCTGGCACAGGTAAAAAGAACAGAGATGCTTACTGCCCCCTCCCCAATTGTATTAGCCAGCCTATCTGGCACGCAGGGCTGAGGTTTGTTCCCAGACCTGCCTGGTCCATGAACTACAGCTAGCAAATGCCAGGCTGTCATAATATGAACGCAAAGCCAGAGCAGCATGAGTTGCAGACGAAAGAGAATTTCAAGGCAATTTTTAAAATTCTGTACTTCAAAAGAAATGGAAAACAAACACATCTGAGAGAGCTCCTTGCGTTTAGCTTCTTTTTTCCTGGTGTGTATGCTTCAGCAGCAAAACTTTGGGCTGAATGTTTTCCTACCCTTCCCCAGCACTAAGAGAAGCAGATGGGCTCTAATCATGCTCCAATATAGCAAAGAAGAAGAAAAGCATATGATGGCATCCCCCATCATGAGTCTGCCTTTATGCTTGCCAGTCAGCTGTGCACATATAAAGCGATCATGACTTTGTTTGGCATTTCCTCTGGAACATATGGTGATTTACTATGCAGTTTCCAGCATGTATTGACACTGTTTTGAATTGCACTTAAATCCTTCTCTACTACATGCACAAACATAAATACATGTGTTTTATGTTTAGGGGCATGTCTACCTGATAGCAGGAGAGTCCTGCCAATAGCTATACAGCAGGTGCTGAAAGCCTTTCTGTCCCCAGTGCCTAGGGGTTTAAGTGGGAGGAAATGGCTTTGTATTTTGGGGGAGACCATGGCAACTTGCTACAAAGCAAGACAGCTTTAAACAGACCACCTGTGCCCACAGGACCCCTGCTGCTTGGCTGAGCACATGAAATGGTTTATATTTATCAGCATCCAATACTGCTCTATCCCTTTCTGCCTAGTCCCACTGAGTAGTGGGTTGTATAATGATCCAAAAATAGATCACTAAAATATGAAAATTATTAGACATACTTAATAATAATCCCTGCAGCTACAACATTTTTCATAGCAGGCAACTGGCTGGCAGGTTACACAATTTAACATCCAAGATGTGAGTCAGAGCAAAAAAGAGGGAAGTTATAAGCACATCAGTTAAAAAGCCCCACAGATTTTGGCAGTGCCCAGTTCATTACCAAGATACAGCAACTGAGACAACTGGATCTTCAAAAACGGCAACTTTGGAAGAAGTACCAGTTTTATTTTCTCACTAGTAACTGAAGAGACCATCCAACAATTAACCTTCTCATGCCAGAAAATATTTTTTTCTTTTTTATCTTAAGCCACATTAATACGAAGAACATAAGTTAGATTTAGCAGCCTGGGATTTCACTCAAATTTTGCAAAATCAAGAGAAATATCAAATCATATGCCCTGTGAAACATCAAGATTGGATAAAACAAGAAAACTCATTGGATTGCCAGTGTTGTCTGCTGATCTTTACATAGTTATATTTGTAACATTCTTGAAACATTTAAGAGAGCAAACAGTTTGTCTTTTAAAAGACAGAAGTAATTCCAGACCTTTTAGCCCTTCACTCCTAGGGAAAATAACCATACTGTCCGCAAGTCGCATCTCATCAAGAAAATGTAATTATGTATAATATTAGATGGGGCTCTACTTCACCTTGCTTTTAAAGAAGCTATTACGATTTGCTGTTCTTGGTGCATAGACTCCACTTTCTTTAACTCAGACAAACTAAGAAACCCTACCAAAATAAATCAGAATACCAAATATACATTTACTTCTCCAAGGAAAAGAGATAAGAAAGAATAAACTACATCTGGCGGATGTTGAGGTGTGTTTTTGCTTTATGTCTCACCAGAAGACACTGGGATAACATGGTGACAAAGGCAGAATGAGAGCCTGTGTAAACCTGACTAGAACTAAAGTTAAAGAAAAAAAAAAAAAAAGTAAATATACTATTGCTATTTTAGTGGTACAAGAGCTAAAACTAATTCGGTGAAAACAGGTTATTAATAGCAGTTTTAGAGCCTGAAAAAGTGTCACGCAAGGAAGAATTCTGCCTTTAAATGTTAGAGTGCGTTAAGCAAGCCAGATAAGAAGCACTCATGATTACTCAAGGTACTCAGGTTAGTGGTTCACTCACCTGAAGCTCCCACGCTTCTGTGAAAAGCTGCTGACTACTGGCCCGGAGATCTGAGAAAACTTACTAAGGATGAAGAATGACATGAACAAGAGTGCTTCAAAGTATCACATTCAGTCATGAAAACATTGATTTCAACAACGGCCTTATCAAAACAGTTACATTTATAAGTTAGAATTAGGCTATTGTTGTCTTCCAAAGACCCTGCTCCAATCTCACCTACTGCTGCATGCAGAGAGATCCCCCCTTAAAGGGGGTGAGAAAAATTTCAGTGCTCTGTATTAAATAGCTTTCTGGAGACAAGTCGTAGCCTTGTAACACGGCTCTCACAATGTAACTCACTCCAGGTTGCAGGAGGAAGATGTTCTCTGGAAAGCACTGGTTTCAAGGGAAATCAAAGCGGGAGCTCCTGCCTGGGCGGCAGCACTAGAATCATAATCAAGGAAATAAAAGAAGCTTGATGGAACCCTAACAAGCGTGAGTCAATGTATTTCAGGCTTGTCTGCCATCAGGAAAGGCAGAGACACTTTACCAGTGCCCAATAAAAAGAGACATTTAATTTCCAAGGTCTAGCAAGCAGCTTGTTCCAAATCTGTTGTTTGCTTCATTGGAGAATAAAACAAAATCAAAATTAAATCATTTGTCTGTTTCTCTAAATCACTTAGGATGTCTAAAGGCAATTGAAGCTTTTTAATAGTAAACAAAGAATATTTGTATTGCAAAACAATCTTTACCAATTAACATTATGCTATTTAAGAAAGTGTTTCTGAAATATTTTCTTGTTCACTCTCTTTCTGCATTAAATGCAGGTTACAATATCTATACCCTGAAGGAAAAATAGAATGGAAAGCTTTCTAAAGCAATGATGGTTAGAATGGCCTAAGATAAACATAAGGGAACAAAAAGTGCCACTGGTCCAGCAATAGCCCAGTAGCAACTAACATTAGCTACCTTCACACTGCATCCATTACAAAAGTAATTTGTTACGATTATCATTATTATTAAAAGACTTTTTTCCACCCTGCTCCTATCTGCTCACCCTTGCCTTACTGACCACGCAGAGTTGCTTCAACACGTACAAAAATAAGGGGACGAGAAACCTCTGGTTAAAGAAGGATCAGGAAGTTCTTCAATAGAAGTGTTCTCCACTGAGATCAGATCCATTTCAGGAGGCTCCCAACCTTAAGAATTATTCCTAGTTGTCTGTTGTATAACTCCATGAACCACAAAATACCCTGCACTGAACTGTGCAGGATTTCAAAGTAACAGTTCAATCTTTGGACAGTTTGAACAGCAACCTCCGAATAGCTCAGAAGAACAGTAACCCTTTTTAAAAAGCTTATTTTCTTCCAGATCAATTAACGTTGACACTCCTACAGTAAAATTAACAATATTCAGTGTCACACTGCCCTTTCAGAACACTCCTGAGTACTGAATATGGAAGATGGCCTCAGGCTGGAGCATGAATGTTGTCTTCTCTGCTGCTGCCAACCTGGTGTCTCCAGCAGGTCTTCAGTGCATTCCTGAGAGGGCACCTATTGCCATAGATACCACCATCCTTTGCAGTTAAGCCAATTTAGTCCACACCACGTACACTGCCATAACACAACGCAGTCATACGGCAGGGGTCCTGCCTAGCTCTGCTACCTGCCAGCATCTCTTCAGGCAAGGTGAGGGGAATGGAGAAAGAAATCAGAACTAGGAGAGATTCAGATCTCTGAGAGAGAGATCAGCCTTCCTCATCTGCCTCCCAAAGGCCCATCAGGGGCTGTCGCTGAAAAGCCAACCACCACTGACATCTAGGTGCTTGTCCCAGCTGATGTCTGCCCACATGGGGGCAGAACACCCCTTCCTCACTGGAGCTCTCTTCTCCTGAGAAGGTGCTCTCACAACTCAGCAATATGTCAGGACTCACAGAGCATGAGATGTACCATCTGTCTGAATGGACACAGCAGGCCCAGGTCACCTTCAAAGGCTACTCAGAAGGTGTGGGGCTCACCTGCTGGTCGGTAGAACAGAGCAAAACACACATGCAGAGTAAATCTCAAGGGAAAACGTGACCTGGCGACGTACCCAGGCAGGGGCAGGCAGCGTGGTGTGCTGAGACTGGCTCAGCACATCCCGCGCACACACACGGTTGCTAAGGGAGTCTGGGTAGTCTGACAAACACATATTCGGCACCCATCCAGCAACTGTGGAGCAGCAGCCTCCAGCGTGATCACATGTTGTTTCTCTAAGGTGGGAGGGCTGCAGGATGCGAGTGTTACATATCTCTTCTGGTCCTTAAAGCAGCTTTGTCACTCATGTTCACATGGGAGGAGCAGGAGCAGCAGGATCAATCATGCACCATTTGGAAATACCAATTAAGACTTAATTAAGATTGCTTTTGATGATCACCATGGCACAGGCCAAGCAGCACAACCTGCCCAGTGGGAGAGGTGTGTTCCTTATCCATTCACACGGCTTTTGAAGAAGCGTGTGGGGTACTCCTGGATCTAGGACACTTCACAGTAGTAGTGAGACGTTACGCAGCCTGCACCACTGTGGTCTCATGTCAGACTTTCTCAAAGGCACTGTGTTGGTAGGGTTAGACTGGGGTACTAGAGCAACCTTGGATACTAGGTCATCCGGATAGCTGAGAAATCACCTCAAGTGCAGTAATGTCACCAGAAGGAGCTCTTGACTTCTTCGTCTCCTTCTGTTGGCTGCTTTAGTAATGTTCCTTGGAGATTATGAGAGCGTAGATTGTTGCTGTATTGCAACTTCTGTTGGCAGGAGGGAGTGGCAGATAGGCTGTCAAATGGTGCAATCAGAAGGGTTTCCTTGGTGGCCAGCTAGGGGAAAAATTGATGAATAAGACAATTTGAGGTTGCCCTTTATTGCTTTTACTGTGTCCACCTGGTCTAGGAAAACATTGGAAGAGAATGGTCTGACTCTGTTCCCAATCACCTACTGCTGTCCTATAGCTTTGTGGATCACACACCATCAGCTGCTCCATTCATCCATTTTTTTCCACCCTTATCCATGGAGAGACACCAGATGCTCCACTGTTTTTCTCTCCCGCCTCCTTCTCTAACTTGCTTGTCTACTGAGAGGCTCTCTTTGTACATGCAGTATTCAAGAGGGGAAGAGGGACAAGCTTGTGTTCCAAGTACCATTTTTCTAGTCTCTCTTGGCCACCTGTTTTTGCTCACTCATTTGCTTCCTTTAGCACACTTTGTATGTACTATTAGATACTTCTTATTCATAGGGTGGCTTGTCTTTCAGACAGAGAGCAGGCACAAAGGTTTTTTACAAGACTGCAGCACAAAATTTGAGTCTACTCTTCCACTACACGTGGCATAATTCAACATGTTACACTATACGCTGCAGACCTTCAAAGTTCTTCTATGCTGCGTACAGCATATGGCTAGAAAATCCTGGTTCTGGTCCTCACCATCACTGAGAGACACTGTACAATCCATCAAGTCACTTAATCCTCCGCATTTGATCTTCCCTTCGCATAAGGACAAGAAATTATCCAAAATCTTATCAAAAATAAAGAAATAAAACTCCACATGAGATCTTTGGATGAAGGGCTCCATTTGTATACCTTAAAATGTTCAGTAAGGAAATTCCAACATGCAAGAAAATGACAATATTATTAAAGGTAATCTGGCAGGGGACTTACTCTACAAAGTATGCCTTTTTGAAGTGCTCTGTGGTGACAATGATGGGGTTTGGAAAATCTTGCTGATTGGAAAATGTGGTGAACCAAGCAATATGCAATATTGAATGACAGATTTTCAGAGAGCACAGTAAGAAACACCTTCTCAGTATTTTTGAAGTTATGCCTTCATATCACTAACAAATATGCTAGATATCATAAAACTAACAGAGCAATAACAAATTTAGAAAAACTGTCATAAATTTCTAGAATATATTACAAACCAGAAGCCACAAGTTTTTCAAACTCCCTTCATGGCTGCATCTGTTACAGAATGGTTTGGGTATGAATGATGAAGGTCATTTATTAACTGTCTTGATTGTCAAAACCAAATTACAGTTTTGAATGTAATTGACAAAGAACATCATAATGGTTTTCTGTTAAAGGATAGAACTGTTCCCAAATGACATCCCAAATAAAAACTTTTCATTATTACTTCTTCCACTTACTCCAATGCATTTGTCATTGGAGTCAATGCGAATCTCCTCTTTCGGAAAGACAGGATAATCACTGAAAGCGTGTAAGACACTGGACTACCTGATACAACTTTTACTCCTACAAGACTTGTTGCTTGAGCAATTTGAAAAATGCAGGCAAGGGAAATCAAAGACTAATAATATGTTTCTAGACTACACCAAAGTTCTAATAGCAAAGCCATTAGCCATTTGTTACGGCTAACGCTATTTTCTTCCTCTGCTATTGCTTTGTATCTTAACATGAGCAAAGGTTACAGCATCCTCATATTTCATTTCTAGCGTAAACCATCTGATCATGTCTGTGATGGAAGTCAACAGCAATCTTGTTTTTGTTAATCAAGATAATAACCGGCCATAAACAACATCTTTCCTGTTACTGTGAAGTAACAGTGAAACCTCGGAAAGAAATTAAAAATTGCCCACCCTCTTACTTAGAGGAAGACTGTAACATGCCTCAATTCAGCAACCATGCAAAGAATGCTAGAGTTTACACGATTTCTTTAAATTTTGTATAAAAAAAGCAGGCATCAACCTCAAAGACCGGAGACACAGATTTATCTATTCGGGTCAACCTGGGTACAAGGCATGTGTTGAGCATTTTCTTTTCTGTATTTGGAAAACACCCCAGCAGATGGTGATAAAAAGAAGAAACATCTAAGTATACGGTAATAAAAGCACATAGTATTCAAGTCTCAAATATTACTTTAATTGGGGGTCAGATTTCCACATTCATAAAGCTGTACTAATTAAAAATGGATTTAGCCGACTTAGCTTCTGATAAAAATCTGGTGAAAACATTATGCAGTCTCACAGCTGCATAGAGGGGCAATGAATTTGGACCTGTGGTTAATTAAGATCACTTCATGTCCAGCTGCACAGTTGTTTGTGGATAGCGTTATTCCAAGTCCAATATGGACAGCATTTTGGGACACTGAGTATACTCAGAGTAGGCTACCACTGTATGCTCCTGCTTCAGCTGAAGGAGATACTACTGAACTCCGTCCGTATATAAGGGCCCTTACACAAGATACTGAAGTTCACATCCCATTTTGGAATGTAATAGGTAGAAAGAGAAAATGAATGGGAACCTAAAAAAAGTGATAGCAAGATGGAGAATACTGACAGTGTTTTAAAGTGGAGCTGAATGCAAGTCCCCTCTGCAGTTCGCTAATTTAGAAAAATTACTCTAAAACCACTTAGTACATTCATTTGCATAGGGCTTTAATATCTTACGTCAGTGTCAGGTACCACATTTCTGCTTGAAAAGCTGAATCCAAACAGGTGTTTGACATGATAATGCACTTCCTTTTGAGGAAGGAATCATTCACAGCTTGAGGAAAAACCCAGTTGCCTGCTGCAAAAATAATACCAAATAATGAGGGGCTGACTCATGATCCTACTTTTAAAGTATTTCAGTAAGTTCTTATGCTGAGCCACACCCCAACACAACGCCCTCCTTAGCACTTGACTTGTGGCAACAGTTGGTAGCTACGGTCATAGCAGGTGATTGGCAAAGTGCCCTATCAAGTTTTGTTTGCAATTGGTTCATTCCCATGATGGTAAAGCTTACTGGATTGCAGATTCAAAAACTTTCACAAGGCCACACCTAGTAGTTACTCCACTTCACGTTCAGCACTCAAACACTCCAGTGTCACACTGGAATGGGCAGCAGCCTGTAAAGCAGGTTGACATCAGACACCACATTACCTCTGTGACACTCTTGCAGAAGGCTTGAGACTAAGGAATGTGGCACACTCCTGGCTTATCCACTCCCCCCCCGAGGAAGATACTTGTTCAAAGGCAACTAGAAGGCTGATTTAAGGATGGATACAGGAAAAACATCAGTTGTATAAACACATAGGATAGTTTGACACAAATATTGTAGGCACCTCCCGTTGTTCATAACTCAAGTTGGGAAATTGCTTTGTTTCACACACAATCTTAACAGCATTTCTCACTTACGGTGAGCTACTGGTTTTATGCCCGTCATGGTGCATATCAAAGACACTTCTCGGAGGAGCTGTGGAGAGCCGGCTCAGGTACGCAAAAAGGAAAAGGACCTCCTTTGTCTTGCTGTCCAAGAGTTCACAGTTACAATGAAGGCCTCAACATTTAAGCAAGAAAACAGAGGACCTGTAGGTAGGATTTGGTCTGGAGCAGGGATCACAGAATCACAGAATATTCATGGTTGGAAGGGACCTTTGAGATCATCGAGTCCAACCACAAAAAAACCCCAAAACAACAAAAAAAACCCAGTAAAAACCCCACACCACCCACACAGTACACCCACCCACAAACAGACACAAACCAACAATCCTGGGCACTAGAGCATGCCCTGAAGTGCCATGTTTACACGTTTCTTAAATACCTCCATGGATGGCGACTCCACCACCTCCCTGGGCAGGCTGTTCCAGTGCCTGATCACTCTCTCAGTAAAGTAATTCTTCCTAATATCTAATCTAATCCTCCCCTGCCGCAACTTTAGACCATTTCCTCTGGTCCTGTCGTTATACACTTGGGGGAAGAGGCCAACACCCACCTCTCTACACCTTCCTTTCAGGTAGTTGTAGAGGGCAATGAGCTCTCCCCTCAGCCTCCTCTTCTCCAAACTAAACATGCCCAGTTGCCTCAGCATCTCCTCATATGACTTGTTCTCCAGACCCCTCACCAGCTTGGTGGCTCTCCTCTGGACATGCTCCAGCAGTTCAATGTCCTTCTTGTAGTGAGGGGCCCAGAACTGAACACAGTACTTAAGGTGAGGCCTCACCAGTGCTGAGTACAGAGGCACGATGACTTCCCTACTCCTGCTGGCCACGCTATTCCTGATACAAGCCAGGATGCCATTGGCCTTCTTGGCCACCTGGGCACACTGCTGGCTCATGTTAAGCTGGCTGTCCACCAACACCCCCAGGTCCTTTTCTGCTGGGCAGCTCTCCAGCCACTCTTCCCCGAGCCTGTAGCGTTGTCTAGGGTTGTTGTGACCAAAATGCAGGACCCGGCACTTGGCCTTATTAAACCTCATCCCATTGGCCTTGGCCCATTGATCCAACCTGTCCAGATCCCTCTGTAGAGCCTTCCGACCCTCAAGCAGATCACCACTCCCACATAGTTTGGTGTCTCTACACAATATTAGCAGCAAAGTCTCCCTATCGTAAAGTCTCTACGCAACATTAGCAATAACATCCAGAATTTTAATCTTTTTTTTTGTAGGGGGCTCTTTTTTTCAGCTTTCATTGGAGAGCTGAGGAAAGGAACAATCTCAGACTTAATCTCTCCCTTAAAATATAAAGTTTGATTGCTCAAGGATGTAGGTTTGCCACTGTAACAACATATTGCACAGCTATCTACATTCTTTCTCCGTCACGGAGTGCCTTGGACAGGTGGAGTTTTTGGATTTGCAGTCCTATGAGTTTGGCTTTTAGTGACCTTAGAGAAGACCAGAAGAAAGCTGTTATGCCAGGAAATCACATCCTTTTAGTAAGAGTTTGTCCTAGAGTCAGCTGTTTCCCAGACCATAGGCACCAGAAAAAAATTAATTTTTGTAAAAAAATTATACAGGAGGGTATTCAGTAACTGTTCTGCCTTTTGCTTGGTCAGTAATGCTCCACTGTGTGTGAAGCACAAGGGTATATCAGAAAATACAATCAGCAGGGCACAGAGGTAGCCAAGCCATTGCCATAAATTAGTTCAGTTATAATATATGATAGAACATGGTGCAGACAGGCAAAAAAGCTTGGGCAACAGTATCCATATATTAGAAAAAGTGCATCATATTAGAATTATTTGAGAGATTCAGCAATATGTCAGTCATTATACATGTATATACACATGTACACACAGAGGGATGACAGGTACCAATAAGAAATATATTTTGTTTTATAAATTAGAAATACAGAGAGATTTTGAAACTCTGGCCACTCAGTCATGGCAACCAGTAGAAGACAGACTTCTATCTTTGGAGAAAGGGTAGGACACTAGCTGTGAGCAGGTGGTAGTGCGCCATGTACATACTGAAAATGAGAATAACACGCTACACAGCCAGACTGCTGTTCAGCCTCCCTTGTGCATCTGTATTACACTTCTATTCATCTAAGTCAACACAATAGTAAGAAAAACATGAGTTTAAACTAAGGACTGATCCTTCTTACTGTAAAAATGCTAGTGAACATTTCACTGTTTTCACAATGAAGACCAGATTCCCAGACTGTGGAAGAGCAATTACACTGTCTTTTGGATCACCATCTCCTGTCCCTGGTGGTGGGCCAACATTTAGAATTTCCCCAGTTCCTAGGAAATTCATTTTCTATTTTGAAAAGGCTTAGGGGAGCTATTCTGGGGAATCCTCATACACGCTGAGTAACCTTTATCTATATTAAAATTATTTTTATGCTTTAGTCTATGTGGGTGGACGAGGGTAAAAATCAAAGTAATCCATTTTCTTCTGTTGGGATAAACAAGCTGGTGTAGGTGGTTGTGCATGATAGAAAACCCTTTTTAAATGCTAACTTTCTATTACTCGTGCGAAAATATCTTCACAAAAGTGAAATGTGCCGCCTCTTTTTTTTTTTAGGATTAAAATAGTCTGAAAAAAATTTCATTTTAATTCACCATCAACCTTGTTAACTCTATTTTGCATCTACTTGGAATAGCTTTACCATATATGGGAAGAATTTATGAATATTACAGATTTTGAAAAGGTCAGAATTTTTTTCCTTCATATTTAAGGCTGAGTATTTTATGGGCCATTGAGAAAAAAACCCTTTCAAAACCAATTCAAGTGCATCTACTCAAAGTGTGATAAAACAAACAAAATATCAAATCCTGTTTCTGGATTAATGAATGAAGTGCTTAACCTCAATTTCAAGTCAACCAGAACTTGTTGCATTTACCACATCTTTTTTCCAAGTACTGACATATAATTGGAATGTCTTTCATTGATACAACATTGACATAGTTTTCCATACTTAGAAAACACATTGGGAAGCAGCTAAAATTCTAATTTTATAAATTCAGTTTGTATAAATTTAATTTCTAATTCAGTTATCAGAAAGCAAATGATCGTTAAGTATTTAGTGACTTTAGTGCCCAATGTGGGAAAACCTATAAATCTACAATAGCAGAGAACAGGAAATATTGAAGATACTTCAAAGCGATTATGGTTTTAGTATCAGCTTTGTAAAATAATCATATTCTTCTATTTTAAGTTGAATTGTAATTCAAAATTCCCTCTTACCAGTTCTTCTATCAATTTATTTTATTGATGGTTATTAATATCTATTGATCCCTAGGTTACTTTTAATGGGATTTACTAGTGAATCACCTATCAGAATTTCAACAACTTCATAGTCCTTTGGGGAAATACACGTCTTTTTTCATATGGTATAGTAAGTTATTTCTTTATAACAGTTGTACAAACATTATACTATAGCATGTAAATGTATGCCAAATTGCTCATTATTCATAGTAGAAGGCATCTCAAACAAGTGATGAACTAATCAAATCAGTTTAGAAGGGATTAGTCATTTAAGAGCATTTTAAAGAAGCATTTTGCTACTTAACCACATAGTAATCTAAGTTACAGCTAAAATTTACATGAAAATGTACTAATACAAGCAATAGTTTTGTTGTCTGTATTGGGTTTAGGTGGCAAGGATTTGGTAGCAGGAGGGCTGCAGGGGTGGCTTCTGTGAGAAGGGACCAGAAGCTGTCCCCATGTTGGACAGAGCTTGTTCTAGTTAGCTCCAAGATGGATCCGCCACTGGCCAAAGCTGAGCCAATCAGCAATGTTAGTAGTGCCTCTGTGATAACATATTTAAGAAAGCGTAAAAAACACCACTACAATCTCTGAAGCAGAGATTCCCCTGCATCTCATGGTGACGAGCATGGTGAAGACCATGGTGACGCAGGTTGTCCCCCTACTGCCTTTCTTATTTGTCATTATCCTACTCTGATTAATTGGTAATAAATTAAATTAACTACCCTAAGTCAAGTTTATTTTGCCCGTGACAGTAACTGGTAAGTGATCTCCTTGCCCTTATCTTGACCCATGAGCTTTTCATCTTACTTTTCTCCCCCTGTCCTGTTGAGAAGGGGAAACGATAGAGTAGCTTGGTGGGCACCTGGCAACAAGCCAAGGTCAACCCACCACATTGTCTTAGAACTTCCTAGTTAATTATGTCTTCTATTGTACATATTCAGCCCCATTATGTAAACTACTGGTCTGTAGTGAGATCTTTCTCTGTATAAGCACAGGATCCTAAGGATCAAGGCCGTATAGACTGAAATAGAACAGAAATAACTTTAGAGTTTGAAAGTTTTGGAAACTAAGCTTTAAGAGAATGTTTCTGAAAAGTAATGGAGTTACTCTCAGCTGAACACTTACAATCACTGTAGAAATATTTATGTTAAGTGCTTGCAGCTGGTCAAATCCTTTCCAAGTCTGGGTATTAAGGCTTTACCTGAAGGGGTTCAACAAGCTGCGGAAGAGGAGAAGGAAGAAATCCAAGGGCACATCCTCCTCAGAGCTTGGGGTTTCAACTCATTGACAGTCACATCACTTAAATTATCCATAGCAAACATGCAAACCTAACAACATGCAACATGCCTCAGAGCACTTTCAGTACAGGGTCTAAAGACGATTTGCACGAAGATCTGTGAGCCGGATAAACAGTTAACTGCTAGAGATAGATAAAATTAATTGTCCAAGGCCAGAAAGAAGATGCAAAAATTCAATATGGAATCTACCAATGAGGAAACTGAATAAAATACATTTTGCTTAGATTGGCATGGAGAAACAGAGAATATAAGAACGTTCAACTACCTAAACAGCTTTTAAAAGGCAGCATTGGAAAGAACAGATTTGAATACCTAAGTGTTTATTTACATTTGGAAGGTTTTTTGGAAAATAACCACTTTGCGTCCTGGCCAGCAAATATGACATAACTCCCAAACCACAGACCCACTCAGATGCCTCAGCCATATCCAGTGTCCTGGGTCTTCAGTGCTGTAGGACACATGCTAGTCAACCATCAAACTCCTCTTCCAACAGGACTTGAGGGATTGTTTTGGTGAGTACAAATGCAGGAGAAAGCAGCAGGCTGTCAGTTTGACCATTATGAAATCCATCATCAAATGGGCCAATTAAAATTAAAACCTTTCACTCTTCTCATTTTAAGAAAGCTTTGTCAAAATATTCCAGCAATTCAGCCTTCCATATCAGAAAGAATTCTGGCATACCATTTTGAACCTATATCACAAAAAAGAATTGGAAAACTTGTCATGTGGAAAGGCAAAATACAAGGCCATGGATTGCCTCTCTGAAAACAACCTGCTGCTAACTCCCATGAGATTTAAAATCAAGGCTCGAAGCACTCCTAGCTGAAATGTTTGATCTGAGAGAGGTTCTCTCTCTCTAGTTACAGTATAAAAAGAAGAAAGGTGAAGCTAACGTTGAAGAGGAAAGCACAATTATATTTTAAAATTACTTTTAGAAAGAGGTGGTGGGAGGTTTGTCCACTGGCACAGCTGGAATGGCATAGAATAATCACACCACTACGTGTACAAAGGCAAGCAATCTTATACAGGCAGAGAGACAAACTACTCTGTTGCAATCACTGGTCTCTCAAGAAATATGTTCTGACCAGGAGCTTTGGCTTTAAATCACTAAATCATGCTTACTTTGTAAAAATGCGGAGTGTTCTTTGCCATTTCTTTCAGTCTTACAAAATACCAAATAAAACATCTACATCCTACTGCATTCCTTCTTTTATTCCAGGACACAAATTTCAGTCTCTGGAAAAGTTACTTGCACTTTCTATCATGATACTCCAAAGCATTCAGAATTAGTCATTTAATCTCTATCCAGGCTAAAATGGCTTACTAGAGAAATCTCAGCTTAATAAATTATGTATAAGAATTCTCTCTTTTATGTAGCGTGTGCGATCATTTGAGCTGTAATATCATTTATGGCTGCAGCAGAATGAACTGCACGAATACTCTGTGGTACAACCCAGTGTAAGTTAATATTGGTCACAAAGCTCATACACGGGGAAAGAAACATCTGCCAAAACCAGAGTGCTTGCAAGTGCTGCCAAAGGCCCCTCACACTCCTAAAGAAGGTGCCAGCAAACTTGCACCTTATCACAAGCAAAAGACAACGACAAGTAGCTATCATGCAAGCTTCTCTCTTCTTACACTTCTACTATCCAGGAGCTATGAAGCCCAGGCTGGAAACTCAGAATGTTTAAATATTTGTTGGGGAAAAATAGACCTCCATACAGCCTGTGAATCTTGCTGCCCTCCAAACCTGCAATATTTCTCTTTCGTCTAGCACACCCTCCATAAGGGAGAGTTTGTCACTTGACCATCCCACATACTCTCAGTGTCTACACTCTGGTTCCTCTCTGGGATTCCAAAAATGGAGAGAAACATCAAGTTCACATGTTTTAATTTTACAACAGTGTTACAGAAGGAAGTGCCCTGAGAAATCCTCTGTCAGCTCCCTTTTAGCTGCAAAGCCCTTGAGCCTGCCATGCAGCCACCTGCAGTCACACACTGCAGTTCCAGTTTCTTCAAATGTTGGGGAGAGAGATGCAGCAGCTGATTCCCTCCCTGCTTCCAGTTAGATGAAAATTTCAATGACCAGTAGCAGAAAGAGTTAATTATAAGGTCTCCTTTCTCTTCCCCTTTAGGAAAAACTTAGGTTTTTAAATTTTCTAGAAAACTAAATTTCTTAGTTTTCTAAGTCTGAGCTCCAGCCAGAGGTAACTAGACAGCTAATACCTTCAGGAGGGATTTTAGTCACTTGAGGAAACTGCTCAGGGAGTTACCTGACAGTAAGCTGACAGTTTTAGAAAGGAAGATATTTCACCCATGTTTGTCGAGAAAGTGAGTGAAAGGAAACTGTTTTCACAGCACAGACTCGGACAGACACAGCGTGCCAGGGAGAGAGCACTGGAAGCGTCTCCCTCGGTCACGAAGTCTCAGACGTCACAGGCAGTAACATTTCATAACTGCAGCCCTGCCCTAGGGAGGGCATAAAGGGGACAGAGACAGACGCATCCTGCCCTCCCAGCTCAGCTCAAAGCACATTCAAGAGCAGCAGGAAGAGCAGCAAAGGAATGGAGTGAAGATGCTTTTCACTTTGCCTAAATCCAGCTCTGGAATTAGCTAAGGCCAAGACCAATTGGTTTTAGTATCTTACAGTGCTCCTGCCTGTCTGCTTATTTCTGTCACAGTTGTTAGCAAGTGGACCCAGACCCCAGTAAGTGTGGGGGACATCCGGAAGGTCAGAACTGCTCACAGGCACCGAAGGGTTTGGGACAGGGAGTCCCAGCTCCACGAGGGAAGGGGTCACTGGAGGAGACCCAGCAGCCAAGGAATATGTGAGCATGGTGGAAGAGCGGACCAATGCCAAAGCTCGCTGAAGCTGAGCAAAACTTGGCCAGAAAGCTCCTTGCACTATGCAGTAAGGCTCTGCATGTGGCCAAGTGAAGGCATATGCACCCTGGAGATGGGGACACCTCAGAGGAATAACCAAGTCTAAAAATATACCCATGAGATCCTTCAGGCATAAATATATCCCCAAAGCTGCTTTTTTATGTCTTCGGAATCTGTATGAATATATTTGGGATGAATACACAGTATCTACACTTCAACTAGTTGAGTACTTTTGGAGCCAGAGATGAAACTGTTTATTGAAATGAAAAGTGTAATTCTGGTATTTATATTCTGAAGGATATGCAATACATCACAAACGTAACTCACAGAAGGTACCAGTTCATCTGAATTCTACAAAATTCCATTTGCAGAAATAGACCAGGAGAAGTGTTAGAAGCGACAGGCTGGGGAGCTATTTCTAGAAAAGATTCACAGATATTTATACCAGATTAAATTCCAAACTCTAAAAAGTTGGTTTTTAATGTGCAGTATCTCCAGTCTCTAAAGTATCGTACCTTTTATACATTTCCAAAAGCATATATTATTTACATTATTTAACATTTGCATTCTGATTGCAATCAGCCTTCTTTCAATAAAATAAATAAAATTACAGTCTGTTAACCTAGATCCATCAACCTCGCACTTCCATTATCAATCAAAGCCACTTTTCTGCCGACTGTAACTCAATTAAATTCCAATTATTTGAATAACTGGATGGAAATTGCTATCACAAAATGTACCTTTTAGTAGGAACATTTTGTATAGAAAATTGACACCCAGGAATTATGATAGTGTGGTTAAAAAGTGTTTTGTAACCTGGGCTGGGAAAAGTTACACGGATGAACATGGAGGAAAAGATAATCACTTCTGGAGTAGGCATTTGATTCTAAAATTGGGACTTTTGGCTCAGAGCAGATCCAAAATGATGCAACTCTGCTATCATTTACAGTTACTGTGAGCTTTAAGAGAGTTGGTCCTTCTATGCCTTGAAGTTTGTTATTTCTACTAATGTTAAAAAAAAGTAGTTATATATTTATACCATTTTACTACATTACCCACCGTGTTATTTTAAATATGCCAGTTGGTGATACCGATGCATTAGGTGATCTCAATACCAAATTCTTTCATTTCTTTTATTTCTTACATTAATTAATACTTGTTAAGTAGCTGTTTTTTAAACTTAGTGTGTAACAGGACATCTCTCTTAACCTTCTTGCAGCTGTGTATCTTCTCCTTGTCCTGCAGGAACTCAATGTCATTTGAAAAAAAATGTCTTATGAGGAAATTCTCAAGTATGAATTTCCTTCTTAGTTTTTAATTACAGCAATTTTCTACCAGAGCTTCAATTTATTTGACCAAACTGCGGATAGCTTTTCAGTATAGGGTAAAGAAGAATGGATTGAAATCTTTGATATTGATAACATATGCAAAAAGAAAACATCATACTGTTTTAGTTTCAGTATGCCAACCCTAGGTACAAAAAAAAGAAAAAAAAAAGAAAAAATCGATAACTAGTCTTAAAGTCTGATTTTACAAAACAGACTTCAAAGATGAAAAGGTTTCTAGTTTTTCATGTGTAATTACTTGGCACCTGGAAGTTACCAGGGAGAACTACAGTGGTTCACTGAAGATTACATGGAGAATTTAAAATGGGATATTAGGTTATGATGATTTGCATTTGACAGGATAACTTGGACTGGCACACAGGAAGAAATGAAAAGAACCAAAAAATCAAGGGTAAGAAAATGGAAACATTATAGATAAGCAAAGTAACCCAAAAATGTGACTGATACTAAAAGAAACAACTCTTGGTAGAATGAGTCATGTTCTTACTACTTTTCCATTGTGATTACTGTTGTTGACTTTTGTTCCATACATTAAATTTCATACCTTTCCTTCTACTTTCCTGGTAACTTTAGGCAACGCCCCTAGAATCTTTTTAGCTGCTTTACAAACAAAAGTTGCAGGAAGTAGTGAACACTATTTATCACAAGTGCATGACAGTTCGCAAATATGTTGAAATCTGTCCACTTCATAGAAATGTAAAATACTTTCACATATACACAGTCCAGCTCCCCATAAAACTACCACTGGAATAAATACTTATGGCCTTTTGACTCTACATGCTAGCAGTGTCTCTTAGGCAAGGTCTGAAAACCCTTCTTATAAAAGAGGCTACGAAGAATGCCAGAATTCAAGCAATTCAGGTTTTTTTTCACACAGAGAGTCCTTAAAAGCGATCATTTATATGGTGTATGTTAAAATCAAAGATACTCACCCTTTTTCTCAGGTTGTAGGTCAAAATGAGATTTCTGGAGAAGGAGTGTGAAAAGGCTGTATAGAACTCCAGCACTTTCTGCAAGGCATCTCTCTTAATCACATGAAGATCACAGTAAGTCAAAGCCCTTACATTAGCACAGGACTGGGCGAGCGTAGACTCCTTCCAGAACACATCACCAAAAACGTCTCCTTTGCCTAGAGAAAAGTAGCAGCATTTCTTTCAGTAACAGTACTATTTCCATCAAAAATAAAAAAGAACATACATCTCATTTATGCAAAGTTCTTCTATTTTATGCGGTCAGAAAAAAATTCTGTCTGAAAAAAAATAATCTTTGAAATATTTCATTGATAACCTTTTTCACTATCTTTTTGTTAATTACAACAACACAGCAAAATTGTATAATAAACCATGATCAAAGAGTGTTTCATGTGAGAAGTCTTCTTTAAATATCAGTAAAGGTTTTCCTCTAAAGATCAAGAAAAACGGTTCATTCTTGGTTCATGTTCTCTTCTGATCCCTTTCAAGGAGATTAATAAAAAGAAAATGCTTTTTCCCTTTCTTCTTTTAACTACCATGCAAACAATTTGTTTCTTACATCAGTGTGGTCGAGCTTTCTTAGTCTGGCTAACAATTACCCACTATTGTGTCAATAAAGCCATCTTGTATAATATGTCAGCGCACTTACAGGCTGTAAAGAAACACTACTATACATCAGTATTAAAGTAAGTTTGCCCTAGTACGCTAGGTCATTATCAGAAAAGTCTGTCTTTACAACAGTATAAAAGAGCAGATTTCAATTCTGGTGACTAACGCTTTTCAGCTGGTAAGAGTCTCAACAAAATCTTTCAGTAGTTGTGCATGTGTGCCCCTACATAATACAGTGGAGGTTTAAGGTAACCATGTAGTCCAAAACAAGAAGAGTACAGCTTAGTTATCACCAAGATAATACTGACAAGGCAAGGATATTTAGCTGTTACACCTTGGAAGAAAGAAAACATGGCCATTTGCTTACAACCTTCCCATGTGTCTGTCTCTACGAGCTTGGGGCAGCCAGTGAAATCCCTACTGAGGAATACTGAAACGAGGAAATTTGCACCAGTCTGAGCACTACAACGCAAGGAAAGAACACCAAAATCTGCCTGAGGAGGAGCCCCCAGTCAGGATTTCACTGGTTATACTCCAGCTCAGGCTGGATGCAAAAAGGAGTGTTTAAAAGAAATTACAAACTCCTTTACAGAGTAATGGTAATTTCTTTCCAGTTTTCCAACATATAATGCTAACAAGATAAGAATATTCAGTTCTTATCTTGATAATGAATAACTACACTATTCTTGTTTTGAATGGTATTTTTTTTCTAAACCTCTGCTGTGGTGAAATATCACCCCTGCATATCACTTTAAGGACAAACAACAAAGAAATACATTCACAGTGTTTATCAAGTTGTGGCAGGGATGGACCAGATGGTCCCTTGTCTTACACATAATACTTTGCCTGTAGCAATTCTTAATGCCAAAGCATCAAAATACACATTAGTTTATTGAATTCACCTGCTCCCTTCTAGATTTCATTCCCTAAACAAATAGTCATGTACGAAAGCCTATATGAAAGTCAAGAGAACTATCATGAGTAAAGAGGCCAAGAAAACTTCCAGATTAAACCCAGAACTCCCATCACAGACTTTGAGCTGTGCTTCCATTATTACATAATCTCTTCCGGTAGATGATAAGCATTTTTGCTTTGAGGAAGCTGTCAGCCTGACGGTAAGCTACGCGGTAGTGCAATAAGCTGTGGTTCCCACTGATGTGCTCCCAGTCTTCCACAAGACTGTTCTATGCAGTCCACCTGCCAGGACGAGTTTTGTCTCTTAACACTTTGGAGGAGCATAGACTACATTTCTATTTTAAGTGTGTATATACACTGAAAACAGCTGTTCCATAAGGACATTTTTCCCCACAAAGTTAGACAAAGGCACTGTAATGATACCCTTTCTTCCACCTCTAGTCTCTTTACATAGGACAGTGCCAACACCCAGAAATACTACAAAGGCTGCATATCAGTAAGCATGATGGTAGTCCAATAGCCGGGTGCAGTAAGCAACTTTTCATTTTAATGCCAATGACTTTTCCCATTTTCAATTATTTAAACATATGCTTTTTCAGTAGCTACATTAAAAATGGCCAAAGAAAAAAGCTTCCAGGCACTTAAAATAGATCATCATCTACAAGGCTTTTAGACAGACAAACACACAATATATTCAAAATTGAAGTGAAACAATTTTTATGCACCATAAAAACTGATATGCTTCACTGGGTAAAAATGGATTGTTTGCCTTTGGAATAAATATGCTTTTACTCACAATCTTCCAGGCAATTAGCTAAACAACTGTTTTAATTAACGCTCTGGAATCTATCAAGTATTGAAATGTGCCATCACTGATGAGCAACAGTTAAAGCTGGTAGTCCAAGCATAAGGGAGAAGAATTCTAGCTCATTTCTAAGCCTATTTCTTAACATCTCCAGACAACTTTTCCAGCCTTAAAATGACAGTAATTATTTTACTGTCCTACAGTTGGATGAAGAATAATTAGTACAATGCAAGTGCAAACAGTATGGAGCTGCTTTGCCTACATATGAAATGACATGCTGCAGAAGTTAGTTATGTCTTACTCCTAAAAATTTGATTCTGCTTTTCACATAACACAGACACAGCTGCATCCTTCACCTGTGGCAGCAACCCTGATTTCCCACTGCTATTTGTGACTCCTGAAAATCTCCCCCTCCTGCAGTTTCCTGCCACCCCAGGGAGGCACATCCCGTTCATGGCAAGAGCAGCACATGAAGGAGCTACGTCTGCTGGGTGCCCACGGAGCCAAACCAAACAGAGAAAAGCAACACATGAATCATAAGCTGAGTCAGATCACAGAAGCTTCAGTTTTTAAGAAACAAACCAGGCTAAACCAAGAAGTTGTACTGTTTTCTATCATTAACAATTTCCTTGAATTTAATCAAGTTAAGAGCCAGTGATCTAGTCGAAAAATCAATCCTACATTACAGTTTGATTTCCAAAGCAAGGCACACATGCAAGCATCACACTGCTTTGTCTCTGTCAAGTGCATTTTCTAAATGATGCATACCAAAAGTATCAACCTAGATTGTCAGATTCTAAGAAACCCTTGTGGTTGTCATTCATAGAAAAATGAGGGAAAAAAGAAGGAGTAGGAAGTAGTAAGCAAGAATTAAAATTCCACTCAGGAGTATCTGCACTGGATTAGAACAATTGTCCTCTTATACACGATAAGGAACTGCATACCATCTCCGTTTATATGTTGTCCATAAAGTAGGATCTTATTGATCTTACTTTACTCAGGACAAAGGAACAAAAAAAGAAAGAGGGCAGATTAAATGGCTGTTTTTATCAAAAATATCTGTAATTGGAAAGCAAGAGGAGAGAGGAGTAAGGTGAGACTTCTAAGTGTGTCAGAAGGTGGTTGGCAAAGTCTAATGGCTGCATTAGAGAACCTGAGTCAAAAGCCTCTCTTTAAATATAACTCCAGGCTTCATATATTTCACCTTATCTCTGAAGAAAGATTAAAAAGCTAGAGAAATGAAGATGGCCATTTGTTTGTCAGTACTTTGCATTTCTCATTCCCAGCTTGCTGAATTCCAGACATTTGCCAGGAACACTATCTGTCAATCACACTTAAAGTGGATGATCTAAGCTTTTACCATCAATCATTTATATTCCCTGCTGCATTTGTGGGCTGAGGACCTTTTCCACTCTCAGCTCAGTATGCACTAAAAAGTCAAGTAGTTTTCTCCCTTTTATGTTTGCTTGTTTGTTTTAATTATAATAACAAGTCCCTAAACCCTGAGATATTTAAACACTGAAGAATTATTTTATAAAACCAGCACCTTCTGTTTCCATATTTATTCTTTCCCTATCTTTTCTCATATCAAATTTGCTATTTCTCTTAGAAGTGAAAAGAGGATTTCTCTGTTACTACTGCAAATTCAGACTGAGTCAGGCAAAAGGTCAAGCCACATCCACTGTCTCCTGAAAGCAGGACCAGTAATGAAGATCTGATTATTGCAACTTAGCCAAGCATTTTGCTGATTTTGTTTGAGAAAAAAAAACACGCTCACACATTACAGCTGTATTGCCTTGATGTTTCTAGCAGAACAGCCCTTAGTTTTTTCACTCCTATAAACAGGGAGTATTGAAGAGCTCTCTGAGAGAAGATATTCCACCCTACTCAGAAAAAACATGACTCTATGTGGAATATTTTGACTGATAACCTACTTAGTTCACCTTTGGGTTCTGGGTATCTGGGAGTCATGGTGCGGTTTTGATGTGATAGTAGCTGGGTGAGAAGATGAGGCCATGGATTCATGTGCTGAAGGTCTTCCAAGTTCAGTATGGACTTTGATGGGATTCACACATATCCATCGATTTTCAATAATCAGATAAAATACTCATGTTAGAATTACTCTTAAATCAATCGTAGTAGTTGTTACAGCAGCCAACACCAGAATCTAGCTCAGGTCCCTTCCAGATCTGCCTTCATCTGCATTTTTGAACCTTACAAGAACTGTGATCTGACATATTCTCAGCAGACCCAAAGGTAAGGTAGAATGACCAAACACTGCTTGATGGTACCTCAGCAGCAACGCAGCACTAAGTGTATCTTGGAAATCAGTTGTTAGCAAATACTGTTATCTGTGATGCTGATCCACAGCAGCTGCTGCACCTGCACAATGACTTTCCCAACACAGCCCCCTGAAGCACCCACACTGGTCTGAGCCCTCAGGATTTGTTCTCCACCTCCAAGCAGCAGGAGACACCAACTGCTGTAAAGGCAAACACAGATTCTCTGTGTGTTGGTCCCTATTCTAGTGACTGCTCATTAAAATGCTGCTTGAAATTTAAAAATAAACAAAAAACTTGGCCTATTTTTCCTTTTCTTTTTTTTTAAGCCCCCTCCTGAACAGATTTGAACAGAACCAGAGAATCTGAAGTACATGCCACAGCCTCCTTCCAATTGTATTCAAGCGTAATTCCATTAAGGACAGTGTATTCATCCCTAGTATTCAAAGCTAGTGATATGAGGGGGTCAAACCCCCTCTACTATCACAGAATCACAGAATGATCATGCAGAATGATATGGGGTTTGAAGGGACCTCTGGAGATCAGCTAGTCCAACCACCCTGCCAGAGCAGGTCCATCCAGAGCAGGTTGCACAGGAACATGTCCAGGCAGGTTTTGAATGTCTCCAGAGACAGAGACTGCACCACCTCTCTGGGCAGCCTGTTCCAGTGCTCTGACACCCTCAGAGTAAAGAAGTTCCTCCTCATGTTTAGATGAAATTTCCGACGTTCAAGTCTGCGCCTGTTACCTCTTGTCCTGCCACTGAGCACCACTGAAAAAAGACTGGCCCCATCCTCTTCACACCCACCCTTTAAGTATTTATAACCATTGATAAGATCCCCCTCCAGCCTTCTCTTTTTCCAAGAATCACCACATGTCTATTTGGCTTCAACTGAAAATCTTTCCCTCTCTTCTCTTCCCTCATCTCCTCCTTATTCAAATATGGCATGCAATTTAAATTTTCCCATTTTACAGAGAGAAAACAGATTCAAGGAAAGTAGAGGCACTAGAGCAAAAATAATTTTTCCTCTTGGTGCATTGTTTTAAGGAAACCAATATCTGCCAGCCACTTAAAAAAAAATAAAAATAAAAATAAAAGCTAGCGTTTTCCATCAAGGCAGAGTATTCAGTATCCATCCCGCAGATAAATTGCACAACTTGACAGCCACTGAATAGCCTGTAGTTTGGTCCTCCAACACAGTACGGCTGGCAGGAGATGATGCATTGAAGTGATTTGCTGCTTTGGATTTTCTTCAGCTTTCTTAAGTGCAAACTGAGACACGTAATGGGAAGTGAATGACCAACTGCACTGCAGGGAATACGCTATTTTTCATTAACCAGAGGTTTTAATCACTCTTTTCCTCTAAAGGAAAAAAAGCCAGAGCATCAGTGCCACAGAAACAAAAAGAAGTGTTGCAGCGACAATGAACTGAAGTTGCACTGGCGGTGATTTGTCTGGTGCAGGAAGAAAAACACTGTATTCGTTGGTGTTTTAAACACAGCTTGGCAACATTTTACAGACAGTTTACTATACAACTGCATCAATTTTCTCTGTTGAAGCACATTACTGTACAGACAAAATAAAAACATTTATTTCAGAGCACAGGATGAGTAGCAACAACATGAATTAGTTACAGCTAAGATTTCTATTATTATTATAATTAATGTGTTTATTTGCCTCTCTGAATAGAGCGTGGATTATGTTTCACTACTTGACTTACTGTGATGAGAAGAGCTTTAAAATGACAACTGGGCCCTACCAGGCTTATTCACAAAAAGCTAGGAGGCTTCACCAGAATCTGAATCATTTATCCTTATTTGTTTTTTAATGGTTACTGTAAAAAAAAAAAGTTATAAATATGTGGCCAGTTTCTACAAACTCAGAAGACATGGAAGTTGCCAGCTCAAATAACTAGAGTCACAAATGTATTTGAATTTATTGGTATTAGTTAAGTAACAGGAAAAACACAGCTCAATCTGTATTGTCATTGCATGGACAGTGCTAGTTCGCTGACCAAAAACTCTGTATGAGAGGCTCAAATTGCAATATCCTCAGAGTTACTCCCCAGTGACTTAGAAACTGGCTTCATGTTATAGCTATTGCTTGAAGCTTACATTAAAGCCGCAAAATTTGATTTTTTTTTTAAATTTCAGATAAAAGCATTCAAAGAGTTTAAAATAGTAGGTTTTGCCTTCTGAAATGCATCAAGTAAATATTTTTAAAACCTCACAAAGTTCATAGCTATAGAATACTGCATTTTATTTAGTATTTCTAGCAACTCCTGAGGACAAATTTAATAATGTTTCAGAAACATATCTCTGAAAACAGTTTTAATTTGAAACTTGGAGAAAACAAAGAAAAATAAGTGTTCCAAGAAGATTTATTTTTTGGATTTTTTTTAATGCGGCTTTTCAGTGAAATAAAATAATCTTTTTCCTCCAAAATTCTGAGACATAAACAAAACCCTACCCAAGACAAAAAGAAAATTAATTCAGCGGTTCACCTGCCAAAAATCAGGGTCTGTCTAGAAGCCCAGTTTTGATTTCTTTGTTAAATTATAATTTCTACCTCTTTCCATCTCTGTTTGGAGTATGAAGACAGTGTGAGGGGCAAGCCTTCCTAACACAGGGATACCAAGGAACACGCTAGAACAGAGAGACTCCTGTCTACCACATCTCAATTTCAGCTGTCAGTGCATCATGGGTCACTGCTGCCAGCAACCTGCCAGACGTTACTATCTTCCAAAGGGGACTTCTTCCACATGTGGTGGCATCTGACTACTTAAGAACACATTATGCAAAGTTGCATAAATTTGCAACAATAAAACATGAAACTGTAGCAAAAAATGTCAACTAATTGGAAGTGCCAAGAAGTTAATGACTGAGACCTCTATTCGCAGGGAATCACCCTCTTTCCCAGTTATTCCAGCAAGTAATTACTCAAGTGTTTTAAAATCCTGTTTCTCCAATATCCTGCATGGTCTTAGACTGTCTACAGACATCAGTGGAGAGGAACTCTGGTGATTCCTACTTTTAATGGTCTACCAGAAGACAGACATAGAACAAGTAATGTCTGGCTGAAGTCTCAAAATAGGCAACTCCTGGTATCAACTCACACTACCTTTTCTAGATGTCTGTAGCGTGGAATAAGAAATAGCCTCTGTCCAAAAACACCACTTGGAATAAACCTGTATTTCTCCATAAAAGTTTTAGTGCTGCTCCTACATCCACCATGAAATTAAAATTTTGCATTAATGTAAACTGCTTTATGCCAATGTCTTTTTAAAAGTTTAGCCTGAACTCCACTTCTAATTCTTTTGCTAATAGTTTGCTTGAACACACATTGAGGAAATCAGACTTTTGAAATCATTCCTTCAGTTGATGTTCACTGAATCACTTCACAAAAACGTACAACTCATCCAATCTGCCTATATATGTCAATCTGAAAAAAAAAAAGCGCTTTAAACTAGAAATAGAAAAAGCACAATAGAACTACTGAAGATAAAGCTGGATTTTAATTTCAATCACTGCTTTTTCAAAGCACCACTGGTCACGTTACACTCTTATTCAATAGCACAAACAATGCTGTGACGTTAGATACTGTGTTTGAAAATAATAAGAAAACTCTAATGCCATCCATAATCCTGCAGCCACTTCTTAAGCCTAAGAGCACAGCTTGGCATTTTTAACACAGCGAGGCATACCTAAATTTAAAAGTCAGGTGAAAAATGAAGTAGAGAAGTAAGGGACTTTTTCAAGAACTTGGCATTAAGTAACAACAGGCCCCCAAACACAAAATTAAATTCTGAAAATGGAGTTGTACACAAAGCATTTTACTTTAGGGAAACCGGAGTTAGCTCAGCTACTGGGGACAGTCTAAAGATAGCAGCCTGGGCTCAGCAGAGTTAACTTATCTGACATCTTCAAGTCTGCTGAGGAGCAATCGTCACACGATTGTGTGGAAGATGCAGTGTTTTTCCACTGAGAAGGTCTAAGACACACAATACTTCTGCAACTGCTATTTTCCCTTCTCTAAAATAAACCATCCCTGTGGTGCAGTTGCCCTCCCAGGTTGCACTGTCCTGTCTGGATGCAAATCTGTCCCACCAAAATCTGAATCAAACCTCTTGTGTCTACATTTGAATGAAATGCTTATGGCTAAATGAATGAGCTAAAGCAATTGTAAAGAAAACAAACAATTATTCTTATAACATTCCTTTAAGATTGCAATTAGATCAAATTAAATCAGCAGGAATTTCTCCACACAAAGCAAATGGAGCATTTAATATCCTGCTGAAACAAAACATGGCACACCAAGCTCTCCTACACTATCATGTTAAAATCACAGTCTCCAATCTTGTCAATGTTATAGCTTTGTAAATAATGGTAAAAGACCTGCAGTTCAGAGACATCCAATTTTCACTTCCTCAGCTAACAGGTGATCTTAAAAGTAAATCTATGTGCATTCAGCCCCCCACTACCCACCACTCCCCCCCCAAAAAAGTGATATATCCCACTTTCCCCGATGGTGAAGGCAGCCAGGTCTAGACTATAAATTCCCATTCTTGACACTTTGTTACTGCACACTTTCATACTTATATAATATCTACATTCTGCTATTTTCTTTCAGCTTTGATAGCAGCAAAAGGAATAGCAACAGCAAACTATCCTTGCAGAGGGCAATGATTTTCCTTGCTCACAATAAATTACTGCCTTGATTTCCCTTCCTGTCTCGTTCCCTTTCCCTGCCTTTTGTGGAGTCAGGAGTTGGACTCGACAATTCTCGTGGGTCCCCTCCAACTGAGGATATTCTATGATTAATACTCTTTGCTAAACCAAGAATCAATAAAAAAGTTTATTCTTTTGAAAGTTTTTAGCTCAAATAAGGATGACAAGAACATAATAAATGCACAACAGCTGGGATGCAACACTTCAGATAAACAGCTTTACTCTTGGGATAAACTGTTGGGGGGGTGTTTTATTCTTTTTAACTAAACCTTCTAGTAAATGTTTTTTTTCTCATCCATTGCTCAGCTCTGAAGATCGCAGAGGTTTTCAAGGCTTTGTTTTTTAATTGCTAAAAAAAAGGCTTAAAGGCTCCCAGTCTCTACCCAAATCTGCAAGAAAAATCTCCATTCTTACCATCCGTACACACAGGGCCCCCTGGCAGGGATCATCAGATTCACCAACTCTGAACAATTCACTTAAGTGAAGATCTGCTGCTCAGTCAGGCCCTTGGGGAGTCATTAATTGACAAATTTTGCAGCAGTCTGAAAATTTAAGGACAAGACACTGCTTTTCCCACTGCTATCTATACAAAAAAGCCTGCCACCTTAATTTCAAGGGTCTTTTCCTTCCTCTCTAGAGTCTTTTACTGGAATGTTTTCCTACATTTCAAAGATTACCCCAATTTCAAGCAGAAAGGGTTGGAACCCACCTGGGTCCAAGAATCACTTGCTTCCTTCAGATTTCCTAGAGCAGAGGGATTTTCTGTTCAATCTTGGAATACAATTACATCAGTCATATCTAACTTAGAATTGACTATTTTCTAGTAAGAGCAAAAATGGTTTTCTCAGTCATTCAGATATCTCTACATACACATTAACACAATGTAAAACCTTTTTTTAACAAGGCCTCCTATCCAGTCCTTACACGTATTTCCAGAAAGTACTAACAAAAAGTTAATTTTGCTACTATGCCATTATTTTCTATAATTTTCAATTAATTATCTATGCACACATGCAATTGCAGACACAACACAAGAACTAGCACTTCCTCTAGCAATGGTGAGGAGGGATTAAAAAGGTCCAGACTACAAAGGCTGGAGGACTAGAGAAGTACCCCGTTAGCCCCAGGAACGGCATGTCATCTGCTCAGCTGCACTTCTAACATCAGTTTCTTGACTACTGCAGTTCCAGACAATGTACATTCTCACTCTGCACTAAGGAAATGTGTACCTTCATAGTGTAAAAAAAACTATTAAAAGTTAATTGAAAGACAGTTTAGGTCTCCAGGCTTCCCTAAATTAAGAAACAACAACTAGCTATGCAGGCTTACTTCATGCTTGTGCTATAATCCCTTTTCCCCTGCATATTTCAAAGAAAGCTGCAGCCAGACCTTATGGTCCCTGCCTGGAATATATTTAATTCAGGAGGAATCTTTTAAGAAGATATTCGTTAAATTAAAATGTAGCAAATCTCTCCTGAGCATGAGTACATGTTAACTTCTTGAAGACCTGCAATAAGGTCAGATTTTCAGATGGCCAGTGGCTCAGCCTGAAAGGTCTGCTCCAAAGCAGAGGAACTAGAGCTGTCAAATGAAGTGAATGTAAATGGCTGATTGATTGTTTTTAACAGTGACAAACCAACCCATATTCTCTAATCACATTTGGATAAATGGGTAAGTTTTTAAGCAAGAGAAGTTCAAAGAGATATGTCAGTCTCAGATGGATAAAGCAGCATCAGCCAAAGTGGGTAGGCTTAGAAAAGTTAAAAGCAATGACAAGTTGAAAACAGCCTCTTAACAGAAGTCATGCCCAACCCGTGCTTCGCTCAGTTCTCTTCAGGGCAGGGACTGTGTGATTTGTCTCTGTCCTCCAGAGTGCTGAGCATTCGTCAGCACTTCACCCTACGCAATAACAATGGTGTAAATTGAAGAAGAATGAACTACAGAAAACAGAACTATATTTCACCCAAGCAGCTTCCCACCAGCTAATCTTCACTTCTACATAATCCCACTCATACACTTACACATTAACATAGAAAACCACAGTAATACGGTGGCTTTTCTTGCTATGTCTTCCTTTTCTGAGCCATTCGTATGGGAACGAATCACAAATAAATCACCTGGCTTAAAGGTAATTTTCTACATTTTTAGTTTTGTTACTTTGACATATGAAATCCAAAGATTGTGTTGCATAAAGATCAGTGATTTCTTTATTTTAGCAGAAATTTTGGATGGAATTCAAAAATATGTCTTTAACCCCAACAAATCAAATGTCACAAAATGCATCAATTTCTTTAAATTTTTACTGTAAACACTGCAAAGAATGTTTTTTAAAAATTTACGGATATATGTGTTTGTCTCTAAGTCAAATTAATGGGGAAGGCAATCTTAGGGGACACAAAAAAATTGTACTTTTTTTCACTGCTGGCCTCTGTGCAATTTCTTCCAACTCAGTCCTCACGTTAATACAAGTAAATCAAAGTCAGTGCTTTGTGATAAGAACAGAAGCCTGAACTGAGAATATACCTGTCTCTTGGGTATTACAGAACTGATCTGGAAGGATATTATGCAAGTGTACACAATACACTCCAGATTCCAGGGCTACACAATACACTTTTATATGCTAGTCTGCCAGGCTAAATGATTTCAGAACTTGAAAACATTTCATATGAATTGGATCCTTTAAGGATTAAGCATAGTTTGCCTTTGGTTTATGTAATGCTGTACAGCAGTCACACAGACTAATTTAGAGATGCAATTTATTTCTCCATTGTAAAAAAGATACCAGCTACACTGCAAATGGCAGAGGCTGCTTTATTAAGTGACAGCCAAAGCTGAGCAAATAATTCACCTTGAATAATTTATGTAGTTACTTTTTATTTAAAGAATGTCTGAGATAAGATCACAGTCTCTCCAACTTACCTGGTAACTTAAATTACCCAACAGAATTGCTCACGTGGTATACTGTTGCATGCCTGATGTTCACAGCTATGCTTAGTTGTCATTGGTAAACAAAACTTATGGCACAGGCTCTTCTGGCTGAATGATCAGCAACAATCACATTTCTTGTACAATGTAGACATTTTTTTTTTTCCCTCGCAGTGCCTCGCTTCATCCAGTGAACTTTTATCAATAACTTGACAAGTTTAGCTGAACGTGAAATTAAATTTTTAAAAAAAAATTCATTGCTATTCTACAGGTAAGAAAACTGAGAGTACAAAGAATTTAGGGAGGAAATCCTGGCCCATCTCCTGCAGCAGCGTTCAGTAATGTGGTGGTTACATTATGCAATACTGAAGGAGAAGAAAGTCCAACTGATTTAGAATAGTGAAAAACTTAGTTAAGCACATAATTTCTTATCAGGAAAAAGAAACCTTCAACAGAAGGCTTCACAGCCTGGGGGAAGAAGGTACCCCAGGAAGGTAAGGAAGGAATGGAATTCCTTAATCCCAAAACTGAAACACACACATTGATACACTTTTATCCAAAACAAAATCTCACAGAATCACAAACAGATCCCACTTCATTATACTTTCCTCTCTGATTACAATATTCACAAAGAAAATGACAGAGCTCATCAACTTCAGTGGAAGCCAGAGAACTGGCTCCAAATTCCAAAAAAAATGAAGGTGTGGAGGGAAGAGGTTCAATAATTACTGTCCCAGGAGAACAGCAATAACATAATATTTCTATTCATTCAGATACCAAGGGATCAGTTTAATTTATCTGTAGCTATCACTCTCAAGGAGCAGAGATTAGGGGTTTAGGTTTCCTTAACAGTGACTTCTCAAGGGATCTAGGCTAAGCATTTCCTAAAATTAGTATTATGATAAAACGCATAAGTTACTGGTAAAGATGAGGAGAAAATTGGTATCTTTAAAGGACATTTTAAAAAATTCTATTTCAGTGCTTTTTACCTAAACTGATTAAATAGATATTTTGAGGCTTTCTTCTTGTGATGGACAGAGAAGGACACATTATGGGATAAAAGGTGACACAAACTGAGAGGTTTTAGTTTGTTCTATATTTTTCACGTTAATTCATGAGAGCACAACATGGCTAAAGGTAGTAAGTTCTTGATGCGCAACTTAAAAAAGTAGAAGTTGATAGTATCATGTAGCACTGAAGAGCACAGGTGATTCCAGAAGAAAAGAGAATAATTTATCCCCCAACTTTTCACCTTTTTAGTTTCTTGCGTGGCACAAAATACTATGAACTTGATTCCCCAGGACACTAAATTCCCCCTATGCTATATATGTAATCCTGTGCAGAAGTAGAGAAAAACTGTACTCAGCATATTTATTAGCCCTCTCATTCTCCAGTAGACACTCCTCTTTGGACAGTTGGGTGTATGTGTTCAGAAAGAGTAAGATTTCCAAGCTGCTTTCTTCTATCTTTCCAGGCTTCTGAGTGACAGGTACTGGATTAAGCCAACATGAGAATTTACCTTATCACAAAAAGGTCTGACAGAATCAGATGATAAGTATCACTTCCTCAATGCTTTAGCCACCCCATGATTCATCTACATCTATTGGATTATCACACTTTCTTCTCTTAGCTTTGCCTGGGAATGTTGTTCACACTGCTATCAGCTTCTTTTTAATGCCTCCAACCTAAAGCTGTCATTCCAAGTTAACACAAATCGGCGCTAGATTCTTATACTACTTTGACTGTAAAAGAGATAAATAATACTTCAACATGAGATCTTAAATAAAGCTAATTGGAAAATTTTCAGCAGAAGTGAATTATTATTGGGGGGGTGAGAGGGAGGCAGGGAAGCCAAGTACTTTAAAAATAAGTTTTCTGAAATCCTCAGTGGAATTTCTAATGAAAAGAGAGACAGGGAGAGACACGGAAAACCCCAGCAATGACCAGGATCCCAATGCTCAAGTACAGATTCCACTGACCAGAAGAAATACAGTTGAAGCAATCTGAGATGAGATGATTGCCCTTCCTATTTACCTATGTGGAACAGGAAGGTCAAGTCAATGACTCTATGCAATGCTCCTGCATGACATTAAGCAAGTTGTTTTTTTTTTTTCTCTCTCTTTCGATTTTTCCACTCAATAAACATCTAACACCACACAGCTGACAAGTTCATTAAAATATACCTCACCAGGTTGTGGCAAACCTAACTTCACTGAAGCTTTTTAAAGAATGCGTTAAGTGCTTGAGTAGAAGAGGCTATAAAAATGCTCTATGCATCTGTATAGAGCACAATGCATATTATTAGCTGTGAAACTCACCCAATATAGCAACAACTTCATCATCCTGGATTACTTCCAAAGACCCCGAAACCACAAAGCAAAGGCTGTCAACACTCTCGCCGGCGTGGTAGATCAGGTCTCCCGGGGCACAGTGCACTGTCTGAAATTCCATGGCAAGCGCTCGAAGGCACCCGTCGCTCGCCAGCCTGAAGGCTGGGTGCTCCTTGAAAACTTTGCGGTTCAGATGCACGCAGATATCTGCTCTCATGTCCTTAGGGCATATCTGCAAAACCTGAGAAGGAAATTAGGCAATCAATTCCTATGCATGGCTTATACGTGCCTATTATGCCTAATTTACTACACAGAGTTTAAGAACTACTTTCCTCCTTCTTATAAAATTTCTAATCTCAGTCTGTACATTTATTTTTATACTACTTACACACATAGGCCACAATACAAACTTAGTCAACTTCACAATACCTGAAGGAAAATAATGTTTTCATCTCAGCAACATGTTCTGCTGGATATTGAATTACCAGAATAAGGCCTCAGGTTTTTAAGACAATAAAACCGAGAGCACAGCAGAACAGAACGTGGTGGAGAAAAGCTTCCTGAAGGATTGTTTCTAGAGGGTAGGTCACTCTTTTGATAGGCAGATTCCACAAAAAGCCTGCAGAAATTACATGTTCCATGTGAGAGAATATTGTATGGAGGAGAAGTGTAATCTCATATCCCTTCAGCAAAGGAAAAAGTTATTAGAAGTTTTATTAACTCATAATATTGAGATTCGAAGGTATTCAAATTCACCCCTCGGTAGCAGTAACAAGTTTTGTGATCACACAAGAAAAGGACTTTAAGGTATGTTACTGTGTTGGGAAACTTTTGATCTTCCAAATGCAGTGTTCCTCACAGCAATTCATGATGTGTGCTCCTATGGGTACAGAAACTGATGCTTAGCACAGCAGGTACCAGTCAGGGCCATTTCTGAAGGTTTTAAACATAATACAGACAGCCAAGTGGAAAAAATACAGAATTACTACTGCATGTAAAGCCTAAAAGTTCCTCGCAAAAACACTGGAAATACATAACACGAACAGGGTTTCGGGATGACAAAATCCCTGAAGAATAGTCTGTGATGAAGTACATCTCAGGACACACTATTTGAAAAAAAAAAAAACAAACCAAAAAACCAGAGTAGTACAAGTCTCATTTTTTTCTTAGCAATAACTATTCCATCCAATTAAGGAGCACTCTGGGTGAGCTTCAGAGTCACTCCCACACATTTTCCTGGATGGAAAGAGATGGCTGCTTCAATGCAAACACTCCTGGAAAACATAAAGGTAATGTAGGAAGCACTGTGGTTATGCCTACACCGTGCAACGGAGCTCTGTGCAAGATCTGAGCAGAGAACCAAGCTCATAACTCCGTGCACAGCCCTGCCTCCAGACACTACTCTTGCTACTCCAAAGGCAAATGGCTTTTCCACCAACACCATCGTCTTTGGTCGAGCTCCAAGCAGATCTGCCATTACAGATATTATTTCTGAAAAAGATAAATTTCTATGGTGCTTAAATGTAGGGCACTCGTGGATGATCTCTCTGCTGCCCCACAGAGCAGCAGCTGAACCCACCAGTTCTCAGTTTTCCAGGCTCACAGGAGCAGGTTGGGGCAGCAAGACCAGCATTTAACATGGAACACAGGCAGCAGCAGTAGCTGCCTCTGCAATTATTTCATTTACTCTGGCAACAAAAACATTCTGCATTTGCAGATGCTTGCCAAAGTTTGCTGTTGGAATTACACGCACACACACACTTCACCGTTACTTGAATATCACGCACAAAAAGGGTTGTTGTAACAGAAATATTAGTAAGAAAACCTGAATATACAAGAGAATATTTAAAATGAGGCTCTCATCCAAAAAAAACCTTGGTTTCCCAGTGTAAGAGGAAGTTAACTTATTTTCCATTCTCCATTTACAGAAGTTGCCTACAGACTTCACAATTAAAGGGATTAAAGACATTTGAGAGTTACAGACAAATGGCAGAAGACTTTCATTCGTATGGGAAGTAAGAAACATATCTTCATGAACTAATTCTAGAATCTTTCAGCAGCTCTTGGTTAAATTTTGTTATACTGGCATTTTCTAGACTTACAGACTCTGCTTTTAGCTGATTCTTCATTCCTTGGCATGCCTGCAGTTAACATTGAATTGACAAATTTGTGGCCTACAAAATAGTGAGAAGATTGATTTGGCATTAAGTTCACCCTTAAATATCTGCCTCATCTGTAGAAAGCTGCACTGCATTACAGCAGCACAACTACCAGTGTTCTGTCACAGGAGCAATACATGTTTTATTCATTGCATGACATCCTAGAAGTTATACACAGGCGTCAAACCAATGGAGCTCAGACCTGAGAGTTTATGGATTGGCACAGCCATTAGTCTTACATCTGCTAGATTTTGCTATGCAGATGAAAGTTGATTTCTTCGTTTTACAGTCATCACTACAGGCAATTCAGCTATGAACGCACCAGTTATTGAAATCAACACCATATTAAGCTCTTTGATATCCCGGCAATTGGAGAGGTTTTTTTTTCCCTGTTTATTAAGATAATTCTCAAAGATAATTCTCCAGTGAGCTGTGCTTGGTTTGGTTATCCTGCTGTCTCCAAAGACACCCTTAAAGCATTTCTTTCCTTATCAGAGGAAGCCAAGAATGAACTTTGAAGATAAGCTAAAACAAACATGTTTTACATAGCAATTTTTTCTTGTTGCTTTGTTAAAATGATGAAAGGAGCTTGTACTGGGGGGCGAATGAAAGCACCAGCATTCATTACACTATACATCCTCAGATGTTGTCTCTCCACCTCAAACCTGTAACCCCGTGCAAAGATATTTTTGTGAGAAAACAGGCAGAGCAGCTTCTAATCAGCACTGTTCTGTTCTAAAATACCATTTCTTTCTGAAAGCTAGTATGACAGACAGCGCTTCCCAGAATCATGGTCTGGGATCTAAATGGCAGATATGCTGAAGACTATTTAGGAAAGCAAACAGTGCCCTGTGTACCCACTGGTCTCCAGACAGCCCAGTGCAAGGCCACATCTGTTCTACTCTTTCATAACGATGCTTTAACAGCTAGACAGAAATGAGATTGTTTGCTCTTTAACTGCATCATCTACAGTTTAGAATACTAAATTAAGCCGCCAACCAGAAGGCTGGTGACCAGAGCTTTGGTATGATTTCCTGAATGAACCACCGCACAAATCACATCTCTTTACAAGCAGAAGAAAAGCAGTATCTATCTCCATAAAAGCTGGCAACTAATATGAAAGTGCCAAGTTGCTTTTGTACATTTGTTCTGGTGAAAGGCCATTTATTATTTTTAAAGACTCAATGGGAACTTACTTGTAAATTCAATGAATTAGGATAACATTTGCTTCACATAAGGCAGATTTCAAACAATGCATTATTATTACAGTAATGACTTCCAGCTTTCATTAATATCTTTAACCTGCACACAGAATATTACGTTCAATTTCTATGAAGACAAAACAAATTTTACTTTGTATTCAGGCCCACAGAGCCGCAAACAACCTCACACAACAGAAATACTGCAAATAATCTGATTTGAAGAAATTCTGAGGTTGTGTTAAAACTTGGGAGTTTTTTATTTAGTCATTTTCTTTGTTTACTGAAAAACAAGCTCTTTCTGTCCTCATTTTTATACTATTTCATGACATGTCACAAGCAACACATACATACTTTTACCACTAACATATGATGGTATGACAGAATAGGTGAAATACTGTATTTGAAAGTTTAAAATTAAGGGAAGCTACTACTTGGAACTATTTAAAGAATATTTGTCTTCTTTACTAAGAAAGTACCTCCTGTTTATTTTAATTAAATACTTTCAGGATGTGACTTGTTTCCTTACAGTTTAATTTACTTACCTTTTCAGTATCTATTCCTCTGGACATTGACCAGGTGGAAACGATGTAATCCATCACACGTTCACTCAGTCCTTTAGGGACCTGGTAGAGCTTTAGAAAGTCCCGGACACTGTTCAGCATTTCATGATATCTGTTTGTATTAGCATACATTTGCTGAAATATGGTTGTCACGTTACCAAAAATGGTTGCATACAGAAGTGCTGTAAAAAAGAAGACAAACAATAGATATAATACATAATAAGTTGTGAAGATCAGCCTGTGTTCCACTATGCTTTAAGACTGGAAATGCCAGGCCTAGAGAAACATGTAATATCAGTGCTTCGTTAGGAAGGCCTGATGAGCACAAGAAATTTATAGGTCACCTTCTGCACTACAAATTAAGAACCACCACCTACTTTTGTGATGGCAAGTCCTGCAACACACAGTTCCTGAAATACAACTATTGGTCTTTGTCCATCAAACAACTCAGTAGTATCCAAACCCTTATGAAACCACAAGAGAAGACACAGGAATTTTAAGACAAATAGCTTGACAGCAAATACGTTAAAATTTCATCTCTGGTTTATAGTGCCTGTGTTGAAATGCCATCAGTGACAGATTTCCAAGCTTTAAGTGCATTACCACAGTAGTAAGCCGAGTCATCATTACCCACCTCCGTGTGACAACAACAATGCATCAAAGCGGAAGATGGAATATGTAATAAACAGCTACCATGGGTCAGTGATTTATAGATGTAAGTTTAATAACACATGAAAACTCACACTACATTTTATACTCTTCAGGCAGAAGAGCAGCAAGGCCTGAGGTAAGAGCTAGAGCCCTCAAACACAGACCAAATTCTGCACAGCCGTTCTGACTTCATTCAGCATAGTTATGAAGGCAGCTGGTTCATCAAGATGGGTTTAAGAATAAACATGAGAAAGAAAAAAAGTCAATGTTTCCAGGTGTGGAGAGAAGCAGATGAAAACACACAGGACTTGAGAAGATCCGCCTGCCGAAGCCCAAGATAGAACAGCAGGCTGGTGGAAATCTCAATGGTCATGTTTTGATGGCTTGCAGGGGCTTGGGCTGAGGCTCTTCCAGCCAATCCAGCCTGGAATGAAAGGGAATGACAGGAAGCCTCAAAAGGAGCTTTCCTATGTTGTGAATCAGGTCAGTGATAAGTGAAAGGCTGGCTGTAGAGGGAGAGGAACAGTCAGATAGCAGATAAGCTGATAACTGCCAGTAAATGTTCTGGCTTGCTGAGGAAGTTCTTCCTCTTTATCATTTCCTGTCCCCCAAAACAGGCAAAAAATTGTCAGTATCTCTTCAACACGAGATAAAAATTAATATTCGATAAATCATATTTATAAAAAATAAGATAATATTTTGCCTTACCTAAATACCCCTTTTTTCTCTTTATTTCCTCCCTCACCCCCTCTTTAAAAAAAATAAAATAAAAAAATTCCTCATGCCATTCATTCCTTTGAGAATGCAGCTATTTATTCAGGTCAGTGTTACAGGCAGATACCCTTAAGCCAAATAAGATGCTTTAAGGTTTTATGACCAACAAAGCACCTTTGATAACGTGCAAATGAAACTTACTGGACTGTCTTTTCCCTGATCATCAAGAGACGCGATTTAAATTTAGACTTGGCTCAAGGCCTTTACAAAGCTGATTCTCTACAGAATTCCTCCTTGACACTACATGACTTCTTTTCTTTTTATGAATTCCTGTAGAGACCGTCTTTCCTTTTCCAACTACCCCTCTGTACAGATGAGTATAAAATATATATACAAAAATGTGCAAATTCAGCTTAACAAAAAAGTGGACAGTATGACTAGGGATACAGGGACCAGAAATGTATAGATTATTTCTCTGTTTAACCTTAACTTGTGCCTGGGCTAAACCGTACCAAAAAGCCTGATGCAATGAGTACTAAAGAAATGCTTTTAAAACAGATTTACTATAAATACTCCTTAATCCATGAGTATTTTGTATTTGAACAGCATTACCTTTCCCTAACTACATCTGTTTGTTCTCTGTTATGCAGATGCAAACACAACCCTACAATAATGCTACCTTAGGCCCTACTTATATGGACTTTTACCCTAAGAGAAACCAAACCCAGGCCCTCCAAAACTGCCAAGTCCCACTGGCAGGATGCTGCAGCAGCACAAGGTGCCCACAAACCTCATTATTCTGCCAGCCAGTATAACACTGGAAATAGGTGACAGATTAAGAAGAGGGTCACAAGCAAATTCTTATCTGTAGATTTCTGAGCAACCATACTTGTGCACATACAACTATCTTTTGCTCCCTGGTGGAGAGTGAGACCTGCTGGTTCAGTATCTTGGGACATATAACTCTATGCCAGCAAAGCTAAAATGGAATCCTCGCCCTGTCCCATTACTGTCCAGCTACATGAAGCCTAAAAAAATCCCAGAAATTTAGTTCTTCATTTTGATTATTATGAGGTGAGCAGTCTGAGAGCACTTTCCACTGCAAAATACAGCTACTATGCTCTAGTATGAAAATTATCTTGGCAAGAAAAATTATTCCTGCCTACATTA
>KZ505752.1:333781-354527 GCA_002844005.1 Limosa lapponica baueri | reverse complement strand
GTCCCTGCCCATGGCAGGGGGGTTGGAACTCGATGATCTTTAAGGTCCTTTCCAACTCTAGCCATTCTATGATTCTATGATTCTATGATTAATTTTTTATTTTTAAAAAAATCCCCAAACTTACAAACCTTAATTTATCATTAGCTAACCACTTTATTACTATTAAAGACACATTAAAGCCAAGGATTTTTGCAGCTGAATATTGAGTAGATACATTAGCATATTAAACATTGACCTTTTCTGCATAGAAATAGCTAGATCTGTGCTTTTCCTTCTTTTCAAAGGAATAATGAAATGAACTCACTGCAGTACACTGCAGCCCCAGAAAGATTTCAGAAACACACACTCTACTACAGGAAGGAAGTTGGGCAATTTATGACAGAGCAAAATCTCCAAATCCTTGTTTGAAGACTGATTGAACCCTGACATCAGACCACTGCCATGTAACAGCAACAGTGCAGGTCAGATGCCAACATCCAAAGGTCCCTGGAGCCCTTGGCAAGAGTTTGTAGTGTTATCCTACAGACTCTATAGAATCTATCAAGTCCTTAGCAGTCCTATGTGCAGGGGATCACAGAAATTAAGAAGTATTTTAAGGGGTGTAAAAGGGTGGGAGGGGGAAATGTCCTTGGATGGGATGGATTTGACTCAAGGCAGGCCACAAGTTCACCATGCAAAAAAGTCACAAATTAATCTGACCCCCACAGCAACCTTGGATGCATCAGCTGGATGAAGGCTGTGCAGTGGTTTTTGAGGAACTGTGCCTGTAGCAACCATGGAGAAAATTTTTTCTGCAGAACAAGCAATAGCCTGGTCTAACACTGCACACAAAGCTGCAGCACATCAAGCAGACAGCAAACACCTCCTCTCCATGAATGTCATGATCCCTCAGAAAAGATAGAGCCCCCTCCTCAACATTAATATTCTTTTCTGACAACAGATAAAGAAAAACACATTGTCCCCAACAACGTGGCTACCTATTTACAATGCAGTCTGTGTCACCCCATTTAAACCAATGTTTAAATAACGTCAAAGATAAAAGCATAGTAATTTCAATAGCCAATTACCTGCACAAGTGAATCATGAAGGTCAGATACAGGTTGGAAAGGTCACCAAATCATCTGCTACTTTTAATGATGTAACAAATAAGAATAGAGAAATAAATACAAGTCAGTGTAGGTCTCAGTTACCACAGTAAAAGATCTGGGATCTGATTTAGGTTATAAGAGGAAGAATTTCTATCTGTAAGAATGAGAGGTTTGCAATTACCCCAATTACAGATGTAAGTGCTGCATGCGGTTCCTGAGATGAATCATCAGATTGATGATGATTTGTTCAAAATGCACTCATCCAAAGCCCTTGCATACAAAATATGTGCATAAGAACTACGCAGCAACAAGTGAGAACAACATCAAGTAGTGAATGACCACTTACATCTTGCCCCCTGGACTTGCACTAGTTTCTAAAACTGAACTGCCTTCTGTTTCACTTTCTGGAAAGCTGATCCAGAAAGTCGGTCTGTCCATCTGCATAGAAGCTCCACTTAAAAAAAACCAAAACACACTCCTTTACATACTTAGGTAGCAGCTTGTGCTAACCTAAATACTATTAAAGAGTAGACACCTGGATTTACAAACGGTAGGTGATTTAAATATATAACTGCAGTTTTGTTTCACTAACAAGTTCCCAGTTTACAACAAATTATTGAGTTCCTAGATGGCTGAGAGAATGCACAGCCTTGAAAACCTGTTGCGCTGCATCACTTCTTGCTGAATACGAAACGTAACCATAAATTAACCACAAAAATTGCATGCCTCAAAGGTATTTTTCAGATAACACGTTGTGAGGTCACACAAAATTAACGCTGATCAGATAAAAAGAAAAGCAGAAATTAAAAATTGTATGGATTATAACATAATTATATAAGAAAACCACATTGTTTTTAAATGTGAAATTAGAACAATGTAAGATCTTATAATTGCTTGAGATTAGGGGTCTTGATTAGTGGTAATTATGCCTACTTATGGGTAGAGAGCAGGCAATTAAAAGAAGAACACTGAACTGTTAACTATTGTCTGCAAGCAAATACCGAACTGAACAGGTATCTATCAATGATAGAATTATTTGCAACTTGAAACCAAAGCATCTAAAGTTAGATTTACTTATTGAGTACCTATACAACCTTCTAGAATAGTACAGAATTTAAATAGATTGCCCCATTTTCTATCAGGAAAGATGCAGAACTGCTTAATTTGCTACTTCTTGGGAAGCTTTGTATATTATAGCTTCCTATTTGTAATCTTTTATCTACCTTTTATATTTTATTAATGCAATGTGTAGAAATATCATTTAATTTAGCTAGTAAAGAATAAATGTAAACAACTTGGCCATGATCTAATAGGGCAATTAATATTATGCACTTTATGAATTTTCACAATATATTTACATAACATTTTCACAGGGTATAAAGAAAATTACAATTGCTACTATCTTTCTAGCATGTACATCAATTCCTGAATTTCACAACTTGGGGAAAAAGACATTTTTTGCAGTGAAAGTAAATTCCCAGAGGAACTCTCCCTCATGCTGCTCCAGTGACTGTTAGATCCTGTTCTTCCCACAGCTCTCTATTCTCCCAGACTGAACCGATGAACTGCTCCACCGCCCTCCTCTTTCACTCCACCAGCTTGTAATTTGCACCTCAGCTTAGGTACCCCACAAGCAAAAGGAAGACAGTAGTAACAGAAAAATCAAAGAACTGGCACACTACTATCAATTGAGCAAGTCTGAAAATCAATTCAATGGCAAAGAGCAAAGCAGAAAGCCTGAATAGGCCATGAGGGACACGAGCATCAAGCTATGTGGCAGAACCACTTGACTTCTAAGATGAAAGATGAGAGACCACAGGCAAATTTTATTAAACCCTTAGTCAAATCCTACTGCAAATCTTCTCACAGTTATCATCACGTTTGCTGAAATCACCCTGTTGACGACAGATGGGACATAGAAGAACCACACTGGGTTCCAGCCACAATAGAAGGAGCCCCAGAGAAGGATAGGCCACCAGAAAGGACACAGTTGATAAGGGCTAAACAACAGAGCATCAGAGACATGATTTTTATTCCTCTTCCCATCACCAAAAAAACAAGATCTGCAATGAAATGAAAGTCAGAGACATAAACAAGGGAACAGCTGCTCGAAGAAGCCACTTAAGCAACTACCAAGGACTAGAGTAGTAGAAACATCTGCGCACCTTAAAATAGGCTGTCTGCAGTGTGTAAGGGCAGAAAGGGAAGAGTTAAGAAAGCTATGGAACAAATATCACAAACAGCTCCCACTGCTTTTCTCCTCACACCCTTTCCTAACTGTACCAAAAAAAAAGCAGACTGCTGCGATAGCAGCACAGACACACAGGCAAATAACCTGTTATCTCAGGGACTTGAAACCACATACATTTTGCCAGTTTAAGGCTTAATATGGAAGATGAAAGGTAAGTGCTGGTAAAAAAACAGCCTTCCAAAGATGCTGAACTCCAGCATCCCTAAGGATGCTTTAAAACTGCAAGGGTTTTTATTTTTATTTGATCTGGTAGCACCCACACAGCTGGTAGCAGCAATCACAGGTGTTTTGGCTCACAAGAATTTCACAAGCCTGGGCATTGTGGGCAGCACAAATCTCTAACAGGTTTTGCTTTTGCCTTCAGCATGTTTGGGCGGAGATAAACAGCATGGGAAAGCACACAGACCAAAACCGATCAGAGGAGTGATCAGAGCCAAAGTGAATACAAGCCAATAAAACAAACTTCAGCGTCAGCCCTGCAAGAAAGCTCTCCAACACAAACAGCACTCTCTAAACTCACAGTGAAGGGCCAACACCAGTTTGCACTCTACGAAAGGCTGCATTTTTGATCCAAGAGCCTGATTATAAAAAGAGGGGATGAAGGGCCCCCTGGCAGTCCATACAAAGGAAGGGTGGCTATTACCGCCAGGGCCAAGGCTTCTACCTCTGTACAGCAGCACCTGAATAAATTAACACAATCCCACTAATTAACACTGCAAAGTCTGGATTTTGGCAAATTAGGAAGTGTCCAAACAAGCAAAATGACAAGATTTCTGGTTCCCAAAACTCATCATTCATTTGTTTTGACAGCTACAGTTTAGTATTATATTTACACTGAAAGGCGCTAACAGTCATCCAGAGGGGGTTGCACAGACTCCATTGCAGCCAATATGCCTGCAGAAAAGCAGATTACTAAAATAATCAGATGCACAACAAGTCAGAATTAGCTTGTAAGGACTTGGCTGTGTTCTTGGTTGCAAAATTAAGGAGTAAGAGTCTGGTCATACATTATATTTGCGCTGTAAAGGGAAGCCAACAGAAGACAACATGAGCATGACACTGAAAGGGACTGAAGAGAAGACCATCCTGGATACAGAGAAACTTCAAACAGCTAGACTTTGAAATCCCTAATCATGAGCTTCTCTCAGCTTCAGGAAAACAGGGCTGCATGTTCTTAATCTATAAACAAACAGCACCTGCAGACCAAGTAGTTCACCAGACTATTCTCACTTAAATTAACTGAAGGCATCAATATTTCTGCAAAGCCGTGTACTTCCACTGACTGGTTAGTCCCAATGAGGTAATATCATTTTACATTCAAAGGTGCATCATAAACCAGATATGAAGATATATGTTCTGCCTCAACTTACAGGTAAATTCTTAAACCTGCCAGATAGCCATGACTAAACACAAATGCAGTAATGCCTAGTAATTAATTGAAATTAGGACCTTAGCCCTTGATACGAAAAAGACTTTCAAAGGAACCGTTACAGTTTAATCAATGAGTCCACAGAAAGCTCCTTGCAGTATCAAATTTTATTCCAGTCAGAATACAACAATATGGGAGACCAAGAGCAACAGGCAAGAAGATTTGCATGGGGAAGTCAGCATGATTACTCAAAGGTAAGACTAGAGAAAAAAAGATAATTCCACAGAAACGGCACTTCCCAGTTACCTCTCCATGTTTTATCCCCCATGAGGCAGGTTCATCTCTGATAAGGTAAGACAGAACAGCCAGGAAATGTACTGGTTTTCAAAACTAGTTAAAACTACAATTCCTGTAAAGAATAAGATATTTATCAGAGCATCTTCAGGAGGGTCATAAAATCTTGATGATGCTCTATATTTCAAGCATGTGCACTTCAGTGAATGCTAAGCCTTGCTTTAGACTAAGCCCATGTGATTATCAAGAGGAAACTAACTGTACAAACAGATTACAGCTGCAAAAACCATCTGTATTTCAAACATACAAGGCCAGACTCACCAGTGGGACACTTTTATCAACAAGGGATGACTTCAGCTCAATGTATTCACTAGCAGGTTTTACCATGATGACAATTATTAAAATGGCAAAATCTGATTAAATCCTCTGCAATTTGCAAGAAAGGACACTATTTTACTGTTTTGTAGAATTTTATGGACAATAAAATTTAAATTGTCTAGAAAATTGAAATGGATTTCCATTTCATTTCCCAGCACTAATGAACAGATCACCATTTAAATGACGACTGAGCCGTTTAAAGGCATCATTTTTCTTCTACAATTTATACAGGGTAATGCATGGCCATTTTCAATTACTTGGTTAAAATTAAATCTCCAGATACTGCTTCTAGGTTTTTACTGACTTGCACCAAATGTGAAGGCTTTTGCTTTGAAATCTGTTTTTTATCTACCTTGAACTTATCTGAAATGGTTACCCCCAATTAGAAGCAAACTCGCCTTTTTTTTTTTAAATCTATTACAGAAATAAAGCTACACATAAAAAAAAAAAACAGTTAGGAAAAGATTCAAGAAAGGAGTGAATAAAAATTAAAAGTTGTTCTCTTTTCATGTGAAACTGCTTACATTCGTAGTTTTTATGGTTCCTCCATTTACCCTATTTCCTCTTTGATTTGTGTGATGTCTTCCACAAAGCCTTGCAGGGGGGAACTCTAGAGAGGTTCAAGGAGATCATCTTTTATCCAAACTTTCTGGCCCTTTCCCTACAATGCTGCACATTCTGCCGGGCTTTGTACTGCTGGCGCAGGCCCATTCCTGTTGGCAATTCCTGTGCCTGATTTTGCAATAACCTACTTGTGGCCTTTAAGAGTTCAGCACTGGGTCTGAATTTTGCACACCAAAGCAATCATCTAGCACTTGCACATACTGAATTCTGGGCTGTGCTTCCACCCATCATTGAAGCACCACAGGTGTTTGATGGGTAAAGCCACTTGCTGACAACTGCCCAAGAGGCATTCTCCAGTGTGATCCCCCTTGGACATTGCTCCAGAACTCATTTAATTAAGGTATCTTACATTTTAGTGAGATATTTAGAGTAATCCTTTGTTCCCAATAACAAAGGGATTCAAGTAGATTCCCTCTACTCCCACTAGAGCGCCCATGTGGGAAGTTGGTAGCTGGCTGCATTTCTTACTATGTTCAGATCTGAATCCACCAGTAAGATGACAAGGAGGAAGGACCCAAAGCCTCCACAAGGCTCATTAAAACCTCAACTCAGCTATGCACTTAAAGACTACTCCACAGGTGTGAGAATGTAGGCCTGTAATTAAAGTTAAGGACAGAGTTAGGAGAAATACTGAGACAAAGCAGCTCTCTTCGACCAGTAACTCTCATCCACTGACTTACAAAGCTTTTGCTGTCTATATAGCAAGTACATCACGGTCTTTTTTCAGACTGTCTTCTCTGAGAACAAAAGAATAGGTAAAATTTTAATATCTATAAATTATCCCAATATAAAAGCAGAGTGGGATGAAAGTACTATGGTCTTATTGTAAAGTGAACCAGAGGTGGGTGGTAAAGTGCTGGCCTCACCCAGCCAGCTGATGTAAAAATTGCACATCCCTTGTCCCACAGATTCCAGAGAGAAGTAACTTCTCCAGATTAACCGCATTGTCCCCAACCCAAAAACTAGTTAAACAAAACCCTCAAAACCCCAGCAAGTGTGTAATCGAGACAAAGCACGGGTCTTCTGTAGCTTACTTGGCTTGCACTCATTAGCACCCTTCGAGCTGACTTTGCTCCAAGCAGTCACACTGTGAAACGACCAGTGATCTATACACTGGCTGCACAGAAAGGTTGTGTTAATCACCAAGGAGCTGTCAAGCCTGTTCGATTGAGAGACCAGCCAGCTGGAGTTAAGAGTACCCCTGCACCTGACACGATGACTGGATACCTGAGTGAAGGACAACAACTAATTCTCAGTGCAGATCAACTTTGCTGTGAAATTAAGCCCCTAAAGCTGTACCTGTACAGGACTGTGCTGTACCTGACTGCTTCGCTCCCCTGCAGCTCGGGCTCTGAGGCTTCTCTTGTAATAACCTTGGTCAGCCAGGCTCCCGGAGTGCTGCTACTTCAGTAACCAAAGGAAGACTGCAAGATGCTCTTCAGCCGACACTGAGTGACCTGCCAATCCCATCTTGCACATAAGCATCTTTTACTTCTGGGTGCAACAAGTACAAACAAGTTATGTGACTGCATTCCATACAGGGTTTTCAAACACTTCCCTAACAAACCTAAAGACAAACTGGTCCAGAAGCTTCCCTCTTCTGGTGTCATTAAACAGTTACAAATATTTAATGGTGTTTATAACACAAATAAGAATACTGAAGTTTTTAATTACGTTGAGTAAGTCAGTAAGTCTGAGATAAAGATGACATTCACAGATGAAGACTAATTTGAGGTGGTTAAAGAATAATTGTCACTGGAATGACTAGGTCTGAGTCATGCTCCTCCCACACACTAATCATAGATGTGCTTGCAGACCAAAATCAAAAGGTGCATACAGTATGTACAGGAAAGTGAAATGGGAAAAGCTCATAGACAGTTGCTTCTCTAGGGGCCTGCTTTACTGATGAGGGAAGTGACAGGTTAGTGAAGACACATATGGCTTATCAAAAATATCTGAAGCAACTGTTTGGTTTTTTAATGAGAAACCATGGATGACCGCATGTGAGAAGAATACTTTTCTCTGGAGTAGTGAAGAGAGTTATAGCCTAACTTTCAGAAATGGGTAATCATTACTGTTCCTGTGGCTCCAATCTTGAAGATGCTTTGTGTTCCAGGCTGACTCTGCTGTTTTATTAGAACTCAGCAGCACTAAAAGCAGCAGTAAAGGTAAGCATGCATACAGCTGGGAGCTCCACACCTAACTTCTAAAAAAGATGCATCATTATTTTCAGGGGTAGATGTTATTGCTTAAGAGATACTGTCTAATTTCTTTTTAAAGTAAACATTACATAGAAATCATCTGAGATCAAAAAATGTCCAGTAGCTGTGTTTTATGGTTTGGTGAGTTTGCTAGCAAGACAGCACAACATGCAAATGTATTTGCACATATACAAACTTATGCAGTCAGAAGTAATGATGTAGTAGTATCCCATTGGGACCTTTTTAGAGAACTATACTGCTTGTGCAGTGCCTGAACCAGTGGGACACACGATAACGGCATTCGCAGATGCTAATAAGCTGAAGCTGGCCAACAGAAAGTACAGAGGATTCTCAAAGGTAATGAAATACCTCTGTCAATAATTTGCAGCAACAAACCTCATCCAGTAGTTAGGCCACAAAGCTTTTCCTTGCTTGGGGGAGACTGCAACTGTACTCCCTGCAACCAGTGTACATCTGGGATACAACAGGCCTGTGTTTCAAATCTCAGTGCAGGAACAGAGACCTGAACTCAGGTCTCCCATTTTCCTATAGAGTTTGTTCACCTTTAGGTAACTGGGTATTTTGAGAGAAAAAGAAAGGAGAAGAAAAGAGCTTTTACTGTTAGACATGTTGCAGCCTCCGTAAATACAACAGGGGTATGAACCAAACCTTTCCCTATCCCTGGAGCCTTTGAACCATGAAGTAATTGATTAGAAAGGGAGAGGCAGATATCTCTGGCCATAAACACAGAGACCTCTCTGCTCTTACCTCTCCACAGAGTAATGCATTTTCTGGCAGGTGTGCTCAGGGAAGCTTTACTTGGCCAGCCCCTGGAGGTGACGAACACCTACTATCCTAGCACTCCCAAAAGATCCTAGGAAAAAAAGTAGTTTCTAAGAGTGGTTTACGTGATTTCACATGTGTGTATCAACAAAATCTTAGGGACTACAGCAATATAAGGTAGCTGCAATAATTGGCAAAAGTATCCAGAATCTCGGTTTAAGTTAGCCCTAATACACCATCAGGAGTCAAACCTCAGAGTAAACTGTTCATCACTGTGATACAGAGCACATAATATGAGAATGTCTCCTCCTGAACTTAAATCCTGATCTTTAGATTCCAAAACAAAAAGCCCTGACAGTTAAGATCCCTACTCTCTGCTGACACAACACTGGATCTAGACTAATCCCGCAGCAGTCCCAAGGCATTCATACTAAGGAAGCATTGCCTGATAATTTTTGCGGATCAAGGATAGCTTTCACAATATCAGAGGGCTTCCAGAAGAGGAGATTTTGCAGTTATCACAAGTCCGTCCCTTGTTCAAGCACTGAATTAATTCTCTGCTACATGCAGTATCACTTAAGTAGCATCTACCAGATCTTCCCACTGACAGAGCCAACAAGAAGATCTTACAGCTCATACAGTAATTGGAGACTAACAGTAGGAGTTAGGCAAACAATTGTGGTAAATATATTCCATGTCATTTACAGGCATTGAAGTTATCAAATTATAAAGAAGTAAAAATGCAAGAACTCATTTTAGCACTTAACAAATTGTGGTAATAACCTGCATGCTTATCTTTTAAAAAGCTACGTGAACTGAAGAACCATTCGTAAGCTGTGTGTGTTACCATGAATATTCATTTACTGGTCTTAGGAACAAGGCAAGGATAGAACGCTTTTCAACAGCTCAAATTTTTTATATAATATAGCTACTACTGGCTGACAGATATTAATGATTCTTGACAGAATACTTATCTTTGATCTGTTGCTGTAATCAATCAGCACATGAGCACCAGGCTATTAAAATATTTTTCTGTCAAGCTCACTTGACATGCTTTGAATGGTACACAGCCTCAGTGTAGGGGGTTTTTTTTTAGGTTTTTGGTTTGTTGCTTTATTATTTGGTGGTGGTTTTTTTTTTTTAAGTAAGAGAGCCTAACTGCCAACCACACAGCTAGATGTTCTGGATAAGCATCTCTTGAAGCTGTCCCTAAATATCACTCCTGATGTTGAGCATTCAGGATGCGGTCACCATGGTCTCAGCTCCGTCTGACAAATGTCCCTCTGATGGATAACCATCTATCCTGCCTTTCTCCATCTACTCCACGTGCACACACACACTCTCCTTTGAACCATTTCCCCCTGTCAAATTCTTGTCATCTACCTGGCCCGGCATTACTCTTCATGCTTCCTTCCAGAAGTTCTGCCCTTCTGTTTTCCCTCACCTCTTCCAATTTTCTGTTCAATACTCTCTCTTCTTCCAGCCTTCAGAAACCTGTCATGGGAGCAGTGATTTAGCAGTCTCTCTGCATCACAGAGCCTGCAAAATTTAAATCAACAGCTTAGCAGACCCATCAAAGAGGCTGCCAGACCTTCTTGGCCTCAATAGAGAAGCCTAATGACTAGGAGGGAATCAAAGCTAAATTAGATGGTCAAGAGAACAGGGAGTCTTCACAGGCTGGAGGAGGGGAGGAAGGGGAAGTACAGGGATGCGAGCCTAAGTAAGTAAGAGGGGGGGTGAAGGAGCAGATAAGGAACTTAGGTGAGATTAGGAATGTGGAACACAAAGCACCGGATGATAGCTGAACTGGTAAAAAATACAGAGAGAGTTTAAACATCCAATTTTCTGGACAGGCTTGCCTTTACTGATACCAATATCCTCGAAGTCAGAAAGACACTTCAGCAGCACTTCAGAGGGAGGGAATAGCTAGGCAGTGCTATGGTATGTACAGAGCATAGTAAAAGACATTCTGTACTAGTAAGATGTGAAGAGTTAGAGAGGCAAGGGAAGCAAAGCAGAGACACGGAGCAGTTTGGATAAGGTCACACAGGAGAGTGTGTGACAGAGCTGGGAACTCAGCAAAAACCTGCCAGCTCAGGTCCTCTCCCCTGTGGACTAGCCCCTACTGGCTCCCACACTGTGCTTGCAGTATTTTTCAGCACTGATGAGATAAGCAGCATGTTTGGTTCGGTTGGTTTTTTTTTTCACCTTTTGCTTTGCCCTTTGCCTATCATCTTTTTTCATTTGCAGGCCATAACATCCATTTTCTGTGTCCAGAACCTTCTGCAGCTTCTAGATGCTAACAAGCACCAACTCTCTCTGAACATTTGGTAACCAGCTCCCAGGAGAAAACAGAAACACTGTCTCTTGGTGAATCTCCATTTCTCCAGGAAAAAAAAAATCATACTAAAAGGCTGCTTAATCAAGAAACTGTTTGAGTTAGGACGTCATTCACTAAGATCAATAAGTGAAATGCAACAGTAGTAGGCTGAGCTGTGGCTAACAAGCATCCCCAAAAGCTTTGTTTGAAGAGTGTGTCAGCATTGTGACTGCAATGCAAGACACTTTAGACTGTTCAAGTCAGACCAGAGAAACACAGCACCTGTAATAACAAATAGTATGGTGAAAAGGTTGTCTTTGCTGGAGGCTAATGAAAATAAGTTGTTCATTTTTTTTATACCTTAAAGCAAATACTCTATGATTTTTATTTACTTTCCTCCATTTTTTTCAATGCTGAAAGCTTAGGCAATAAGTCAGAAAGATGAAAGAATAAACACTTTAGAACAAGCCAGGGGGACTAGACAACAAATCCAGAGAGATTATTGCAGAGGGCACTAAAGAGAACAAAAATGTTGGGTCCTAACAGCATCCTTCTTACAAAGCCTAAGTAAACAGGTTGTCACAAGCAGGGCGTGAAAGGGAGGGGTAAAGTCCTTTGTGCTACTCTGCAGACTGGCAGAAAAGAACTTCAAGAGCTTCTGCACAGCCACAAGTCTCTTAACAGCATTTTCACTTGCCCAAGTTATCCTCATCACTGTGCCTGTCCCTGCGCCATCAGGGACAGCATCCATCCACCTAGAGATCACTGCTCCACAGTTAGAAGAAGAAGAGATACTGGTTCTTCTGAGCGTACTGCCAACATCTTGAACCATTTTTCCTCTCCAGCTGTGTGGATCTACCTTGCTAGAAGCCTTTCCTATTTGACATTATTTTTCCACCATTGACAAGGCAGAGATGTGAAATCCCAAACTATTCTAATCACTACCCCATTCCATGCTTGATATTAGCATGGTCTGAGAAGGGCATGGGAAAGAATGAAATTGCCCAATAAACCATTTTTGACTGGAATGTGTTTTCATTTTCTTAATCTAAGTGCAGGAGGGAGAAAACACATAACTGTACCACACAGAAGGCAGAAGATTCTTAAAGGAAGTCTTTTTATACTTCACCCCACACATCAAGAATATGTTTCCCCTTCCAGACGATGGCCACTGCAATCTGAAAATCTCCAGCAGTTAATGCCCAGTCCTGACTCCCTCTGCTGGTACTTGCATACAGTTTCCGTTTCCTCAGCATTAGAAGATGAGCAATGTCCTTTAGTGTTTCCAACAGCAGTATGATAGAGGGAATGTGTTGTCACAGCAGTTTCATGAACATTTATAAATATTTTGTGAAGCGTTTGAAAAAATACTTTGGAATATTTGAGTGTTCATTGTCAGGGTTTTTTCCTTCCTGTATTATACTACCCTTGTACTCTCTGATAGACTCATACTTCCAGCTAGACTGAAGTTAGAGAGGAATTAAGTTGCAATGAATATAAAACCTTTACTTGCCTTAATCCGTGGTTTCATATTCCACACAAAAAGAAAAACTGCTAATAGAAGTCTTTTTTTTTAAAAAAACACACACTTCATCAACACTAAAATAAAAGCGAAAGCACAGAGAAAGCTTTGAATACCAGAAGTTGCAAGCTGGAAGTGTGGGAGCTCATTAAAAAAGCACTGCACAAGAATGCTCAAGGCAAATGCCATTCAAACTTTTTCTACTCTGAAGTTATTTAATCGTCACAGCAATCACAAGGGATAAGGCAATGTATAAAGGAATTGGCTTCTGTAGGCTTGCTGCTGTTCAGTCTTCTGGAAAGGTATTCACTGTAAAAGTGCCATCAATTTAAAATGCTTCTTCAGTTCTGAAAAGCAATCTTTCTAACCTGAGGCTTGATATTTCAAGCTGCAGAGCACCCTCAGCTGAAACAAGCCAAATGACATAGCGCTTCTGAGTGCCCCAAAAGACCAGAACCCCAAAAGAGGGGAAAACTGAAGTGATTGGCAAGAAGAAATACTTGTTCTACACACACATAAGCTAAATTCCTCCTTTTTTTGTGTGTGTCATGAATTCCAACAATACACCCTTAAGACAACATAGTTCCTGCATTAGGTTTTTTTGCTCATTCCCTGATCATTAAAAGCTAAGCTAGTGGTGTGGTGTCAGGGAAGTCTACATTTCCATATAATATACATTTCTACGGAATTGCCCACTTTCCTTTTTCACTTCATTTGCAGTCACACTGTTCTGCACAGACTGGATGAAAACAAGCTTACAAAATCAGCATGGAAATTTTTATAAGCATATAAATTATTACAATTGCTACGAGGCTCTGGACACACCAGTCCTAGGCATGTGTTAAGTACTCAAATTTAAAAGATCTGAGGTATTCTGAAAAAGGCGTAGCGGCATCAGTATTGCCACAGGACTCACTACACCAGAGTTACAACAGTCTTTTCTTGCTAAAGTAACCATTTCTTCATTGCTTTCTCTCAGCTAATATAGTCCATGTAGAAGACCTACATTTCTCTTTGTTTCAGGAAAGCCAGGATCTGCCCCAGCCTTCCGAGCTGTGTGTTCAGTGAATTGCTGTGAGGGGACACAAGTGTGGTTGGATTACAGGTGCTCGGCTGAGCTGAACCTAGCTACTGTCTCTGATGTTCAGCTTCTAGGCACAAGCCTTTAGTATTGGCTTTATGTGCAATACATCTCATTTCTAAAACTAGTACCATCTCCCCATGTCCACACCTCCTTATCCCTCTAAGGTACTGTCAAAGTGCTCCTGATGAAGGCTACTCAGTTCAAGAAGAACTAACACAAACCACCATGCCATTAAATGATAGTCTATCACCATGCTCCCATTCAACAGCCCAATATTTGCACTGTGCTTGAATTGCTGCTATCTGGTCTAAAAAAGTCAATCCAAAGGCTGGAGCTTTCACACAGAGAAACAGCTAGACAACACAATGAGTTAGGAAGGTAAGGAATTTCTTCACTGACCAAGTCCTTCTCTCCCTTGTAGGTACTCCAAGAAGAGCATCATCCAGGCACCCTTCAGCTGACAAACACTGAACCACTACACTGACTCTTCTGCAATGAGAATTAACAGCCACTGCAATATCTCCATGCAGAAGATAAAGGAGAAGCAACCAGAACTGAAGAGTCCAAGATTTAATCAGCAAGTCTCTGCCATTATCTACTTCCAAAAAGTCAAAGATGCTGCATTTCTTTTCTACCTTGAAATAAATTTTAAAAGTGATTTCCACTGAAAATCCACATCCTTACTGATTTGCACCAGGCCTCTGCAGACTTTCTAAACAGCAGAAATGCCAAAATTCTCTGCTTATTTCAATATGGCTGCCAAAGATGGGAGTATCTCATAAAGCCCAAAACCAGTACCTTCACTTTCCTACCATGCTATGGCACTGCTGGTTCTGCCAAAGCTGACTATGGAGTTCATTATGGCTCAGCTCCCAGATTCTGCCCCTTTACAAGTCAACAGCTCTCCAAAACAAGCTGTGATGCAAAACAGCTAATTGTACTGAAAAAAAAAAATTGCTACAGCAGCAAAGCAAGATTTAGTTTTTCTCTCAGGGTCTGTGCATCCAGCACAGCATCCATAAGCCATAATACAAAGTGCACATATGCACCAACAGGCAAATTTTTGTAAACTGGTGCAAGAGGTGCTCTCCCACCACAGTGGAAGAGTCACACTTTCAAGAGCTTCCAAAGAACAGCAGTATAGAAGTTGACCAATGACATTTAAAGTTTTACAATAGGGTTTTAATATGAGAAAGTGTAAGATTAAGGGGAAAAAAGTAAGGACATTACTGGTGCCAACACGCTTGTGTCACTATCGCACGCTCACTACTGCCAACCCAAAACAGAATGTTTCAGAATGACCCCAACTGAGGGGGAGCCTGAAGACAAATGACTAAACAGCTGCTGTCCAGGACAAGAGTTTAATTAATGTAACCAAACCCATAATTAGGTTAATTGCAGCATGCAGACATCACCAATGAACTCACAAATTGCCAGTCCCACATCTAAAACTCTGTGCCTGAAATGAAGCGCACCAGCACTCTCTGGTCTCACAGTGGGCTAGAGAGGAACCCAGCAGAAGGGAAATCACTCCCCAATAGAAGACACAAAGGAGGATGCTTTTAAGGATGTCAAGCAAGCAAAATAGAGCAAAGGGCTCCAACTTTAGACAATACAAAATACACCAACAAGTCACACTTGGCTGCCAAGCAGACATGCTAAGGAACACCTGTGCATAGCAACACAGCTTGGGTGAGGTCTAGTACAGAGCTGACTGTGCAGAAAACCATGTCTGTGCTCTTTGAGGCAAGCTTACAGAGATACAGGTACCAAAGATCATCTTAGCTAACCCAGCAGGTACACACTGTCCAAAATTTAAAAGTTCACTCTGTCCATCAGCTACTACCTTGTCCCAAATGCTCCTAAGTTTCACATGTGCCCTGGGCTCCAGCAGCACCACTCCTTCTCCAGATGCTACCACTACTGCAGCCAGGTGGCCAGCCCATGCTGCTTCTCCTGGAGTTGGTGCCTCCCACCTGGAGTAGTGTGTCCAGCTCTGGAGTCCTAAACACCAGAAGGACATGGACCTGTTGGAATGGGTCCAGCGGAGGGCCACGAGGATGATCAGAGAGCTGGAGAACCTCTCCTATGAAGACAGGCTGGGAGAGTTGGCGTTATTCAGCTGGGAGAAAAGAAGACTCTGGGGAGACCTTGTAGCGGACTTCCAATACCTAAAGGGGGCCTACAGGACAGATGGGGAGGGACTCTTTATCAGGGAATGTAGTGATAGGACGAGGGGTGATGCTTTTAAACTGAAAGAAGGGAGACTTGGATTACATATGAGGAAGAAATTCTTTACTGTGAGGATGGTGAGGCACTGGAACAGGTTGCCCAGAGAAGTTGCGGATGCCCCTTCCCTGGAGCTGTTCAAGACCAGTCTGGACGGGGATTTGAGCAGCCTGGTCTACTGGGAGGTGTCCCTGCCCATAGCAGGGGGGTGGAACTCGATGATCTTTAAGGTCCCTTCCAACTCTAACCATTCTATGATTCTATGATTCCTGTAGCATGCAGATGTGGTCAGCCTGTCAAGCTCGGCTGCAGGCACTGGCAGCTAAAGGGTGCCTATATGTCTTAGCTTGTTCTCAGGGCAGTGGCTTTCAGGAGCTAAACATGCCCGTCTTCTCCTGAGCCACACTAAAGTTGGGTATCTCCCTGTCACTTCCATGATTCATTCTCTTGTGATTAATCCAGCAAAGACAACACATACACTTTTTATGTTTATTCAGCACTTCCACTGAAATTAAACTATGTATATGGCTAGCTCAGTAATTGCATAATCTTGTGTCTTTCAAGGTCAGCATTTTCCCATGGGTTACTATTAAAGGTCCTTACATTGTAGTATCTTTCTTAAAAGAAGGCTCAGGTTTTTTCAAGAATTCTTTATGAGTATTCTCTTGCTGCCAAATTTTAATTTCCAGCCCTGCTGTTCTTATATATCTGCTCTTAATATCAAAATCTTGCTTTGTTAAATGGACAAACAAAACCCTTGCTCTCAGAAATGGCTGACCTTGATTATCTCAACTTGGAAAGTGAAAGACTTAGAAAGTTAGGAACATGAGTCAAATGGAAAACAGAAAGAAAATGTGTAGACAACCCTAATTATAGATGTCGCTACACTCTTTTTCTAATACTATCATGATGGCAGCAGACAGATAATAGCAGTAAAATCAGAAACAGTAGGGAGGACTCAGAACACAAGCAACAACATAAAACACATCATCAGTCTGTGGAAGGCACAAAGCCATCAGTAAAAAAGCTCATTGTTTCGGGGCTGAGGTTTTTTTTCCCTTTCTAATGGGAAGACACTGGTCCAATCAAGCTGTTTTGAATTGATGATCATAGTTGTTATGCTCTGTTTACTTGTCTGATTGTAATTTTTAAAGTCCACAGTCTGAATTACAGCATACCCAGTGTCTTCACTACACAATGATAAAACACAGAAACAGCATAGAGATCACGCAAGGAATACAGAAGCACAGTACGGTTTTGTTGTTGCACAGACACCAGCGCTGAGCTTATCAGCTGATACTGGGAAGGTGCAGTCATCTCTCTCACTAGAGAGACTGCGTATCTGCGAGTTGCAGCTCCTTCCTGACAGGACCAGAAAAATTAATACCAGCATTGAAAGCGCAGTGGTTTCCACAAATAACTAGGAGGCTTAAGCTGGCAGAATTAGCCTACGCTCCTAGGCTTCTCTATTAATGTTTTTCAGTCACATTTTAACTTTTACAGTCCCATCTAGATTTTCTCTACTAAACATCCTGTACAGATGCCATTGACATCTAGTATGTACCTCGTTAACTTGAAAAATCATATACTCTTATGCCCATCTTATCTTCTGTCTTTCAAGGTCAGAGTTTTCCAGTAGGTCACCAGTATAGATAGTTATAATTCTTAAGGCCATTCAAGGTTCATTGTTTTTTATAGGTACTAAGTACTCATAGCTCTATTTTGCTTCAGAGGCTTAGCAACAAAGTCAGGTTTGCTGTGTACCAAGTAGAGAAAATCAGAATTAAAACAAAAATTGTCAGGCACCCATGAAAATATTGGTCAAAATAATTTGCCAAGGGTAACACAAAAATGATGTGACAGCACACAAAATAGCCTCCACTTCTGTCAACAGGAAATTTTTGGTTTGAACATTCAAAAGTGACACAAGTTGAAAATCTGCCCCAATAACATTATATGAGGAAGAGAAAGCATATTTACAAGCTGAGATTCTGAGTCAACCTCAGAAGAAATCCAACCCTTCAATGAAAGATGTTTTGCCTTCCTTTACTGAAAAAGCTCTCAAAACACTGGCAGCTCCTGTGGGGCCAGAGCCTTTGAAACTCCTCCCAGAACGCTTCAGGAACAGCACCGCTGGAGTCAGTGGAGAAGAAATATGTGCAAAAGTAAAATCTGATCCTTAGAGGAAACAGGTTTTGTGGATTGTGTGTTGATTATTTCCTTCAGTTGACACATTTATATGCTCCCATCTGTCTCCTAGAGGACCTGATCATTGAGTACTGGGGCACAGAAGAGCACTTTGCTTTCCCTACCCACCCTAGATGTGGCTCAGCAGAGACTCTGGAGGAAACTTCCCTGTTTTTCAGCTATAATTACAGCAAGTGCTCTTTTTGCACTTTAGATGAATCTACAGGCTGGTGAACTGTGAGAAGTAATCAATCCTGTAGCATTTAAAATGACCTGCAATTAATGGGTATTTAATAGAATCACAGAATGGTTCGAGTTGAAAGGGACCCTAAAGATAATCTAGTTCCAACCCCCCTGCCATGGGCAGGGACACCTCCCACTAGACCAATCACCTCCTTATTTTCCATGTGCCTTCACATAGTTTCCAGGAGGATCTGCTCCATGATATTGTCGGGCACAGAGCAATCAAGATTGACTGGCCTGTAGTTCCCTGGGACTTCCTTCATTCCTTTTTTAAAAATGGGGCTTATGTTTCCCCTTTTCCAGTCACCAGACTGCCATGACTTCTCAAATATAATGGATAGTGGCTTTGGAGCTTCATCTGCTAGTTCCCTCAGGACCTGCAGGTGCATCTCATCAGGTCCCATGGACTTGTCCACCTTCAGGTTCCTTAGATAGTCTCAAACCTGATCTTCTCCTACAGTGGGCAGTACCTTGTTCTCCCAGTCCCTGCCTTTGCCTTCTGTGACTTGGGACAGTGTGGCTAGAGTACTTGCCAGTGAAAACTGAGGCAAAAAAGTCATTGAGTACTTCAGCTTTCTCCATATCCTGGGTGACCAGATCTCCCGCTTCCTTATGGAGAGGGCCCACATTTTCCCTAGTCTTCCTTTTATCAGTGATGTATCTGTAGAAGCTTTTCTTGTTACCCTTGATGTCCCTGGCCAGATTTAACTTTATGTAGGCTTTAGCTTTCCTAACCTGATTCCTGGCTGCTCAGACAATTTCTTTGTATTCGTCCCAGGCTACCTGTCCTTGCTTCCACCCTCTGCAGGCTTCCTTTTTGTGTTTGAGTTTGTTCTGTTCAAACAGCAGGTCGTTTGGGAAAGTAGCCTTGCTTTACAGGAATGCAATTGGTCCACCAGCAACAGGCGACTGATGGCAAGCTCCTTCAAAGCTGTTAAAACAGAAGTACTACTGTGTAGCTATTGAAGGACAAAACCTTCCTGTTAGCAAGCAGTGGGGAATTTGGCTGTGCGGCCTCAGGCAGACATTACTGCGTATCAACCATTTTTTGCATCACTGCATAGAAAATGGTACAAAACCAGATAGTTTCCTCTGGAAAGTATAAAGCAGTACTCTCTGGCAGTATAAGGTTAGAGACAGCAATTACAGGAGGAAAGCAATGCTAGCAGCTCACATACATGCACAAACATAGCGGTCTCAGATACAAGTTCTTTATTTTTCTCCACCCATACTGCCGCCCTCTGGGAAGCAGCTTCTTTCACTGCCCATTTACCCAAGACTAATTGAACTGTTCACTTATCTGCAGTATTACCTTGAAGCCTGGGCCTGCCCCAACCCCTCCCAAGCCCTACCCAGTTGGTACACTATGTCTGCATATTGTACAGGACATCTGGCAACAGCCGATGTCAAAAGCTTACAGGAAACAGCATTTCTCATTCATGTGCAGCCGCCAACTGCTTTCCCAGACTCCTTCCCCACTGCTCTCCAGTTCTGATACTATCTCAAATGAAATCTCTGCTGAAGAGAGATCACAGTCATGATGTGGCTCACAAAACAGCTGTCGGAAGAAAAATGCATTACTACTACTACGAGGACAGTACTTATGTCATCAACACTGATTTATGCATGCCAGTGCAGAGTGTGCAAGGCTAGAAAGTTACTTCTGTTCCTGATCAGTTCTACCACAGCTACTCCCCCAACGCATCAGGATAAGACAAGCTTCATAGCAGACGGCTGTCCTTCCCAACAGAAGGAGAACAGCTTGAGAAGTGCGGTTGCCCTCACGCTCTCTTTATCTTCCCTGCTTTTCTGAATGTCTTATCTGGCCAAGTATTTCACTGGCCACTGAACTATGGAATTGCCCATTTCACTGCGCTGTGGACCCTTGCAATCATACCAGTACTCCATGTACTGGACCATTGATACCGCTCATCTGTTGACTACAGTTCTGTAACTAGAATGAGGAAACAACCATCTTAAACATGCACCGTGTAAGATTCTGTTTATTTTGGGAAGCAGTCAAAAAAGAAGTTTATGAGTTTGAAAAGGAAAAAGAAGAAACCTTAGTTTCAACTTCAGTTTCTATTTCTCTCTCTCAGTGCCTGCTCCCCTTTTTGTCCACCCACACACAGCCCAGCATGTAAGCAAAAGAAACAAAGCAAACTCAGTAGCT
>KZ505752.1:266357-333391 GCA_002844005.1 Limosa lapponica baueri | reverse complement strand
CCCCACAAAGCTCCCATCATGGTCAGACATCATATTCCAGTGCAATTCTCAGCCTGTACTGGGGACTCAGCATTCCTAGGAAATTCTCTTTTCTCTCAGAAGCACTTATGCCACTGCAGGCAGCATGGGGAAAAAACAGAAGGACCTAGAAGACTACGTGCAGTTACAGGGCAATGACTTCACTGGGATTGTGGAGACACGGCGGGCGTAGTTCACACAATTGAAACCCTGCAACAGATGTATACAGGCTCTTCAGAAAGGGCAGGCTGGGAGAGTGAGGAAGGGGACTTGCCCTTTACTTGAGAGAGCAGCTGAATGCATGGAGCTCTACCTGGCGATCGTTCAGGTGCCAGCTGAGAACTTATGGGTCATGATTAGTGGGTAAACCAACACAGGTGCGATTGTAATGGGTATCTGTAATAGCACCTATTTGCATTTTAGCAGAACTTCAAACTCAAGACTGATGCTCTTTTGAGAGGCAGGTCCCTCCCTGCCTCTCTGCAAAAAGTCTAAATACATAAGAAGGACAAAGAAGAGAAAATAAGTTATGGAAGGTAACACCACAGGTTAACACCTCAGCTGGGTACAGGACTCAGCTCCCCTGTGTCACACTACAGGGCACTAGTAGTTGGATCCCAATGCCTCTTCCAGACAGCTTCTCACGCAGCTTCCTGTTACTTAAGTTTATTATACACATGAAGGTTCAAAGCAGAATTAGATACTATTTTCTCTGCATGAGAAGGTCAGAATAGCATAATAAGCCAAAGGTGGCACATAGCTAGGTCTTCTCCTTTCAGGTGCCCACAGTTAGTGTGGCACCTATGTGATGCAGTGGTTTGCTCAAAGTAATTTTCCTATTTGGTAATTCCTCTATAATTTACACAGGAGGTTGCTAACTTTATGTGGAATAAGGCTTCCTTCCCAAAAAATGCTCATTTTCCCCTCCCACATTCTGTTGCTGGTACCTCACTATTAACCTATAGTCAACTTATTTGCAAGGAGTGTGAGAAAGCCAGTTCCTGGAAATTTTAGTTTTGGCATACTTAATTCCTGATAAAATGGATTTTATAGTTTTCCCAGTCATGTGAAGAAAGGCTTTTATAAAGAAAGAATAAGTAGAATCAAAAATATTCAAAACCAAAAAGCAATTAAAAGTGAATCAAGAAATCAAAGCTTATTTGCAATACAGGAAATCACCTTCCTTTCTCCTCCCTCTGCATTTAAATGCACCAAACTGAATGAGAAGCTTAAAGTCAAACAAATGCTTACAGAACAAGAAGTTCAAGGAATTACAGATAATAATAACTTCCCTCTCTAAAAGCAAAGAGGAAGAACAAGGCAAGTTGAGTATCTTTTCCAGTTCCTTGTTTCTTATGAAATTATCTGTCAGAAAAAAAAACAGGATGAAGCTGCTAGTGTGGGATGGCAAACCTCAGAGCAGTGACAGGCCCAGAAATGAAGGTTTATGCAAGGAAGTGAGAGAAAAGTAGGAGGAAGGAACTGGTGGTCCATTATAGGAAAGAGAACTGGAAATAGGTGAATGGCTACATTAGATCTAAGGTGCACTTCTGTGAACTGCTCTCAGTGGGTACTGTGTTATTTCCAACACAACAGCACAAAATCATTGCCAAACCTGTGTGTTTGATGCAAAAGGATGCACTCTGTCCAGGACCACACACACAAAGTGTCACAGTAGGCCTGACCGTTAGGAGGTAGAATTCCACTCATTTGCCCTCTGCGTATGAAAGGTGTGACAGACTTTGAAAGAAAATTAAGATAGGGTTGGTTCAGAACTGGAGAAAGTGTGCTACTTTATATTTCACAAAAATTGTACTAAAAGTACAAACTGTCAATAAGTGATACAACTATAATAAATAAGCTCAGGGTTTTCCGAATTCACTTAATGAACTGCCTAGAAGCTCTGAGACTGTTTAAAATCCTTGTGGAAAATCCTGGCATTATTTTCCATATTTTCGTAGTAAATCTTAATTTTACCAGAAAACAACTGTCAAAAAAAAACCTCATTCAAGTTCAAAGACAGAATTTAATTCTTTGTCTTAAGTCCCATTTTCTCTCCTTCAATTTGGCCTCTGAACACTTAGAAGACGTTACCAAATTTCCAGCTCCCTCTTATTTTGTAGTGAAAATCCCTCAGGATCTTTCCATTAACGCTGAAGAACTACCAAACCATGACGATGAATCACCCCACTCACCTACATTTATTAAGCAACCCATTTTTGGTTTTGAGATGGTGGCAAGGGAGGGCAAGATTTGCCTATTATCTGACCAGAAGAATTTACTTCCATTCCACCTGGTACATTTACTGGCTTGATTTCAAAGGGGTAATAAAAAGCATTCCTAATTTGTGTTGATGTGAGTAAGAACAGGCAGGCTTTAATATCTCAACTAGTTCATTCTTTACCATAAGGCATTCATGGACTTTAGACCCTACTGGCTGTCAAAACCCTTTGGTTAGAAGAATAAATTTTCTACTTTCCTTCCAGGCAAGAGGGCCTATTAATAAGTTACGTTTCTCCTTCCACATTTTTCACACCAGTTGCAGCAAGAGTTGCTGTACTGTGGATAAAAGATACTGACATTTTCACAAATATTCCATATTTTTCTCTGGGGATCAGAATTTCTTCCATCAGGCTGCTGCTGTTTATAATATGATATGTTTTCAGACAGTAACTCAAGTTCAGATCTAGACTATTTCAGAGCTCTCAGCTCCAAGAGATAAACCACACATGATCCAAATCGACATCATCTAGACCACTGCTTACCACTGCTTTTATAAACTGACAAATCATTCTTTAAAATATGAAAACAGCTAAATGCATTAAAACTCACTGATCTGGAAAGCACAATTAATACTTATTCATTCTGAAGTTGTCATGAGATAGCTCACCTGCGTGGTTAGGGACAACTCATGATCCATAATACACATATTACAGCTGGGTAAGATCCTTCTCCCAAAACATTTTGTAACCTACAGCAGGTCTGTCTGAGTCCAGTAGCAATTAGACAGTAAAAAAACTATATCCTTTTTGAAGCTGATGCAGAAGTGAAAGGTATTTAGAAGATGCTTCAAATCTTCTGTCATATTCCACATACTAGGTGATAAGTGGTACAATGTGTCATATGAGTGGGTGTGCTGTTTTGCTGTTTTTTCCCATGGCTATCTAGCTGGATTTTTCTTAGACAGAAATTGACTTTGAAATACAGATTTTTCTCATGTAAAACCTTGCTCAAGATTTCTATCCTTCACATAGAGTTGCTGTTTAGGGAAAGGGCTCCCAGGACTGCAAAGAGAAAGAAAAATCTGTCACACCTTTTATGCACTATAGCTATCTAGGCAATTTCACAGGTGAGAATCCAGAATAAGATTCCAACAAGAGAAATCATGCTCTTTGAGACTGTATGTACGTGCCTCAGTAATTTAAGAATAAAATTACAAACTGAACTGCATATCAAAACACAATGTCTCTTGCAGATTCTGAAGTTTTTTTTCATAGGGAACAAAACTCTTATATATTATCCCCTGATTCACCTGCTTGGAATATTCTTTTTTCCTTTTACGTTCCTCTGCCCTTTCAGGCCATATTCTGGATGCATCAAGCACTTGCCTCTCAAACATTAACTTGAGTTAATGGTGTTCCTTCAGAATTTAGAACAAGCTGGTTGCACGTGCTGATGAGAGTTTGAAAGAGCTAGCACGTTTCCGTGTTTTAAATCTATTTATAGGAAGAAATGTTAGAAATGGCCTAAAGAAAGCCAAATACTGCGCATGTGATATGAAACAGCATGTGATATGAAATACATCAGGTGAAAAAGAGACACACCCATCGCTGGGATTCCTATTTTTTTCCTTATCCTCTTCATGACTATTAAATAATTCAAGGTAAAAATTTAGAAACATTGTGCAACAAAGAGAAAAAAGGCAATTATCTATAACATTACTGTAGTGTGAGCTCTCCCCCACATGCCCAAAAAAACCAAACCATTAGCACTTTACAGCTTTCATCTTCTCTCCTGTCAAACAGAACTATTTTTTCTCCATTTGCATTTATAGTCCTTTCAAAAGTTGTCCAGTGTCTTGGAGACCAAGGTTAAGCTCTGCAGGTGACAACAGATTTTAAGAACCTTGAGAATTAAAAATATTCACAAAAATCTCACTTTAAAAATTATCCTGATTGAATTTGCATGATACTGACAGTGATTTGGAGTAAAATTTCCTGGCACTGTTGTAGCAATTAAGTTCTAGTATGTTCTGAGGTAGGGCCATTCCCTAGATCCATTAGGCTGAAGTACAGCCTGAAATTTTTAAAGTCATTAAGGCAAGATGACACATCAAGAAGTGATTCATCAGGCATATACATGTGATATAGCTCTGGAATTTTTATCTTCTTTTTTTCCCCCCACAACCAAAAGTACATGGACAACTTACCCTTGCCATTTGCAAATTGCATTTTGTGGGAAATTTAATAGCAATAATTTCATCTAGCTTTAATCTGGTGATATACACTTAAAATAACAAGAAAAAGAATATTGCTTACTCACTTTTGCATAGCAAGAAATAACATCTCACACAGAGTTAGTTTATGTTTTCCCAAAGCAGGCCAGGAAACAAATTACTACCACATTAATATACTTTAAAAAATACTTTTTTTCTTCCATAAATATTGCTTTGAAGTGTGTTGTGGTAAGGAGATGGCTAACCCCATATGAATGGGGAACTCCTCATGTAGCCATGGTTGTTAGCTCAGACAGATTTATTACAGCATTAACACTGGTGTTGTGAACCTGAAAAAACCTTCCAGCCTATCTTAGCCTGAAGACAACGATTTTTGTAGGAGTTCGCTATTTACATACACGTCACCTAAAGCCTGCCCTTTTGCTGGCCTTGACACTAGAGTTTTATCTTTCAATAGAAGCAATCCTTAAAAAACCTGCAGGCCTCAGACATCCTTATCTGAAGAGGAGGCAACTTTTAAGAGCTACAGGTCAGGTTTGGAGCTTGCGATGTTGTGAAGTCTGCCAGCAGTGACGGCATCTCTCCAGCACGCCCTGTCTATACTGAATATCAATGATGTAACTCTGCACAGGCCAGATGCTTCAGCTCATCCATGGGTCTGAAAACGCCACCATGACCTGGTGCAGTCCCATGCTTACTGATGAGAGATACCAACGTGCTTTACTGAAAAACGCATCCCTCAGGACTTAACTGTCTGAAGGATTGTTTATACAGCCAAAAAGCATGAAATGATGTTCTCTACCCATTATTTTTTTTTTATCACAATGACTTTGGGGTTTTGTTACAAGCTTTTTATTGTTGGTTTTTGGGGGGTTGGGATTTTTTTGTCTGAATTTTTGGGGTTTTTTTTGCTTTTGCTTTGGTTTGGTTATTTCACTGGTTTACTCATTCTTTACTCTTAACAAGAAAAATTTGAGTATTCTCATATTTAGAGATAACCAGGACAAATCCTACCCTAATATCCAAACCCTCCTTCTGATCTTTATCAAAATTCTATCCAGATTTTCTGCTGCCCCTTCCTCTTTGTTGAAACCTGGTATAGCTGAGAAACATATCCGTGACACTTTCACTGAATTGCACTGAATTTTTTTCGAGTTGGAAGGGACCGTATAGATCATCTAGTCCAACTCCCCTGCTGAAGCAGGATTGCTTAGAGCATGTTACTCAGGACTGCATCCAGGCGGGTCTTGAAAATCTCCAAAGAAGGGGACTCCACAACCTCCCTGGGCAGCCTGTTCCAGGGCTCTGTCACCCTCACCGTGAAGAAATGCTTTCTCATATTTGAGTGGAACCTCCTATGTTCCAACTTTTGCCCGTTGCCCCTCGTCCTGTCACTGGGAACCACTGAGAAGAGTCTGGCTCCCTCCTCCTTCAACCCACCCTTGAGATACTTATAGGCATTGATAAGGTCTCCCCTCAGCCTTCTCTTCTCCAGGCTAAAGAGTCCCAGCTCTCTTAGCCTTTCCTCACAAGGGAGATGCTCCAATCCCTTAACCATCTTTGTTGCCCTTCGCTGGACTCTTTCCAGTAGTTCCCTGTCCCTCTTGAATTGGGGAGCCCAGAACTGGATGCAATACTCCAGTTGTGGCCTCACCAGTGCAGAGTAGAGGGGGAGAATGACTTCCCTCGACCTACTAGCCACACTCTTCCCTATGCAGCCCAGGATTCCGTTGGCCTTCCTGGCCACAAGAGCACATTGCTTGCTCATTGTCATTTTGCTGTCTACCAGGACTCCCAGATCTTTCTCTTCGGAGCTTGGCTCCAGCAGGTCCACGCCTAACCTGTATTGGTGCCTGACATTCTTCTTGCCCAGGTGTAGTACCTTCTGAACCACTTCTCGTGGTTCATTCAAACAGAGAAAGCATCGAAGCAAAATAACATTCAGAAATCCCAAACAGTTGCTTAACAATTATAGCAGTAACACACCAGCTCTTCAAATATCATGACTAGCTTCAAACAACAAGTAATAAAGCACAGCACAGATAGGTGAGGGAATAGATCTCAGAAGACTGTTTCTGCTTATTATAAAGAAAAAACAAAACAAAACAAAACAAAAAAAACCCAGCCCTTTAAATTAGGAATTACTAGCTCGAGTAGTGTTGCTGGTGGCTAAGACAGATGAGAATGAAAAGCAATGTATGGAAAGCATGCCAAGCTCAGCCTCAGTGGCTAGCAAGAAGTTGAAATCTGGGGCATTTAAGAGATTTTTATCATATTGCCAGGGTTACTGAAAAAGAGCAGGTATCCAAGAGACCACTTTTGCAAGGCAAGGTTTCTTTTTCCTATCCCAGCATGTCCACAAATGAAAACATCACATTTGCAATAACCACAAATACAGAAAAAGTTGCTTTGGATTTGAGGTCTCATAAGCCTTTGTGCTCAGCCCCTGAGTGATCTCCTCAGCAAACCTAGCCCGCACCTGGCTGGCCCTCGATTTCAGGCCACCAACCTTCAGCAAAAACAATTTCAATGTACCCCTGTCCCCTATCCCCTAAAAGGGGTATTAGGGATACACATGCTTCTCTTATGATTAGATGCGTGTTTGGTAAGTACCTACACAGCCTGGTCACATCTATTTGCTCTAACAACTGATGAACTGTGTTATAAGGGGAAAATCGTGCCTCAGGAACACCATCAAACATGATGCTGCAATGCATCTGTATTTTGTTCACGTATTTTGATAACAACAGTCTAGTTTTCATCAGCTCCTGGCTATCCTTGTTCACAAGAGCCTCTGAACACTTTCTACCCTGCTGGGGGTCACCGAAGCACTCTACTCCTCTGTGGGGCTGTGAAGGAGCAACACTGACTGACCTGTGTGTCATGATACCAGCTACCAAGATTTTCTTATAGTTCACAGAGATGGTCACATTACTAGGGCAGATTTCTTTTCCTTTCAGCAAGAGTGCTGTAAATAAAACTACCTGATTATGTTTTCAAATTTACTTAATGTTATCCTCATTCCTGTTCTTACATCTAATGAGAAAGAAGCTATTCACAGACAAAGCTGAACAAAACTGAGACAGCTACTCCCCAGTCCTGGGATCTGTGTCTATCTTAATGAGAGACAACAGGTGAAGTGCTGCAGGACTGCATGATGCTGGTGTTCCAAAAGACCAATGAAGATGAGTGTTTTTGGTCTCTGGTCTGTTTTGATTCATGAACTCAGTGGCTGAAAATTTATTACAGTAGGTGAGCATGCATGTCCTTGAGTCTGACCTTTTAACTCCTACTTTTGTTCTTTTTCCATGATCCCTCTCACTATCTGGTCTAATTATAATGTTCACAGGAGAATTTATGATTTAGTTTAGCATTCAAACATGTGCCTTTTCCTCAGTGAACTTCATACTTTGGATGAGTCAAGCCCTGTAGTTCAGGAAGTTCCTTCCTAACAAGGAGAATTTAGCATGAACAGGCACCAAAAGCTTGGGATCTTTCAGTGAAACTGAGAACACTAACAAAAGGCTCTTGAAACGATAGATTTTGCTCAGTTGCTCAAAATCCAGATATGCAAGCATCCATCAGTACTATGGTATGTTGAAAGCAGAAAATGCAAAACATTTTTAGAACTGTTCATCCCTACTCCACCTGCAGAGCAAGGGGATTGCTGCCACACTGCCCAGATATGAAAGCTGCAAATGGAAGTCCTCGGGTTTCTGCTATTGCTTAGGAAAAATAAACAATATGCAACCCAACCTGACAGCTTCACTGAACAAAATATACAGGAACTGTTATTTCGAGGCATATGTCTCCACAGCAAAGAAACTAAAAATTGTAATAGCGCTTTTTTCTTTCCCCGACAAGTATTAAAAATGGAAAATATATGTCCTTCTAAAACCCAGACAGTGGTTTTAAACCTGGGTTTATGTAATATCAGCCTCTCTGGAAGATCTGTCTGTAAACCTATTCCCTATTAATTAGCAATTTAGTGGCCATCTGTGAAAAGGGATAAGCAAATATATTTTGATTCATTTTAAAATGAAGCTGAGGAGTCAATTGCTTTTACTTTCAGTAGTAACACTCATACTTCTCTCTATATAAACACATACACTCAATAAAATGAGGCAAAACCATGCAGGTCAGTTCATTGACAGATGTGAAGGCATTTTGCTTTACAAAACTATAATTTACCATATGTTCAAGAAAAACAGCTACATACTAATTTGAATTGTATATCTTATCAGAAGCATCAAGCCTCCACGGAACAGAAATCCTTAAGAGCAGCCACTAGATACTTCATCTCTATTTTAAAATAATTTGTTCTTCCCAAACAGATGTGCATTACTTGAGGTGAAGAATCAAGAGCATTTTTCACCTACTCACATCCACCTGCGGTGAAGCTGACCAATGGACCATACAACCCCAGGGCTACACAATGAGTATGCTGCAGTCCCTCACAAATCTAACTAGGGCTTGCACCTCCCCGTGTCAAAATAACCAACAGTAAAACACTTTCTCCCTGAAAACTGCAGCCACAATGAGGTCAGTAAGACAGTGCACGCATACATCGCATTTGAAAGCACCTCACTGCAGAAGGTGGCCCCGAGGGAGGAACCAGGGCTGTTGAGACCAAGCCACACTTTCTTGTACTTTGCCCCACGTGTAAAACCAACCAGCCCAGCCAGCCCCACAGGCTCAATACCCACATGCAGCTGATTCACCTCCGTCATTCCTTCCCAGAGTCTATGAACCATTAACATGACTTGCCCACCCTTCCTTCTGCAAGTTCATGTACCTTTTACTTTTTTACCAGGCCAACATTTGCACTCAACTCAGCCAAAATCCCCACTGGCCCAGGATAGTTCCACTAATGTAGCTCTAAATTTTTTATTAAAAGTTACCTGGATTTATTATTTATCATAATGAAAGATTGAATAACAAAGGAAAATGGAAGCGGTCTTACTTATTTTTTTAAACAGCTATCTGACATTATAGCAAAGTACTATTACTAGTGGTCAGTAGGTCTACAAAGAGTTAATGTAATACACATGTTTTTCTGCCACAGGATCAACTTTACAGAGGGAGTAAGAAGTGAGCAGAAGGGGACATATCAGTGGCTGAGCAGCAGAGGAAACCAAATTTTGTCTTATGGAAGACGGAACATAATTGCAAAGTATTAATTCCATCATTCTGTGCATAAGAATACTAAACACACATGGAAGGACACTAGTTATAAACTGCTTATGCTTTCAAATACTCTGAGCCCTTCCGACACAAACATCCTCTTTGGATGTCACCATAATCCTCTGTTGACCACAAGCCTTTCAGTCAGTTTGCCAGTGGAGAAGACAGCAATACACATCTTAAAATCACTTGCTTACACAGCTAACTCCTCTCCTGAAACAGAGAAGCTCAACAGACAACACTCCAAGACCAAAGGAAAAAACCATTGCTGCTATTCACAACTTTCATCCGTAGAAACTATTCAAGATACTCAGCCAAGTAAACCAAAGAAAAACCAAAAACTAAGTTTGCTAGAAACAAGGACCAGAAAGCCTGCAAAACCGCGCCCCACTTGGTAATGCACTTCAGGGCAGCACACACCGTGTCCAGCCTTCCCCAGAGATACAAGAATTTTTCAAAATCAAATCCATTCTATTAAAAATAATTCTAGATTATCAAACATGAAGAAAACATGCCACCAGTGGTAGGCAAGTGCTTACCCTGCACCAAAGCAGGACCTGCACCCTAACTTTCTGTAGGGCAGCTACACATACAGCCCACACAAGGAAGGTGGGGGTCGCAGCCGTTTTCACACATTGACCACCATCTCCATCTCAAGACAATTCAGTTTCTTTTACAAATAAAGAGAAGGACAAAATTTCAAAGGTGATCTTGCTAATAAAATTGAGATCATGGGCTTAGCTGGCCACAGTATTGTTTAACAAGCCGCTAGGTTTTTTCACACAGCGCTTATTGCTATTCAAAAAGAATGGAGGATAAAATGCACAAAGAGAAGGAAATGTTATAATTGTCTTTCCGCTCATCTAAATCTGTCCCCATCAGGCTAATGGAAATTTTACTATTTATTCACAGGAGGTTAATTGGCCCAAGGGGATAAAAATCACCCTCCTATTAAAAATTTCCAGCCTATTTAAAGTAAAATTTTTCTGGAATCACTTTGAAATATTAATGCTGGCTTTTATATATCTGTCCCCAAATACACTTTTTTTTTTTTTTAATGACACTATAGTGTCATTTTGGAATCTCAAAACCAATCCTGTTAACATATTGTCTTAACTAAACATAAATGATAACATCCTCCAAAAAAAGTAACAGTGTTGTTTCCACTTCATACAGAAAGGGCTGTAAAATAACTTCACTTATTTCACTGGACTATATAAATATATGTATTTTTGTATGTATTTTTGCCCAGACTATACCCAGCCACTTCAAACCAAGATAAATTCATGTAGTTCTTAAGACATACCCTCTAGCAGGGAAGAAGTTAATGGAGTGGTATGTTTGAGGTTGGACTCAGGAAATCCCACCTACCTTCAATGGGAATTTTAAATAGTCCAACAATTAGGTCCTGTCTGCATCCTTCACGGAAAAAATATAATGGCATTCCCTGTGCTACTGAAAGATAGCAGTAGCTTTTGAGAATGCATCACTAGATGGGTGTTAAAATAAATGCAGTGTTCATGGCAAAGTATAAATGAGAAATCATATACTCTTTCCTTTTATTAGTGGGCAGTAACACATTAGCAGAACTGATCTGAAATTGCTTATTTCTGATGCCTTGGACAACCACAGCCCCTATCTATTTCATGTGCAAATCTATGTCATCTGACATCTGCAAAATGAGGACCATAACAGGAACCTGTAGCCACCAACTGTGATATTAGTGAGTAGCTCAGCTCATAACAAACATGTTACTTGGCCAGGACAAATATGAATTTTTCTGAGTGACATAAAAAACCTTTAGCCAAGAAACTTCTTTTCCCTCCCCACAGCTATCTCCCATACATTTGCTATGTACCTTTCAGACTCCCAACAGATCAAACAAAATTCTTATAAAAGAGCACTAGTTCAAACTCAGATCGATGTTTGAGAGCTTAATTCCACAGGATAAACAGTGTTATTTTAACATAAAATTTTATGACAGACATAGAAGAATGTCTGTCAACAATTAAGCTCTAGATAGCTGCAAAGTAAACAAATCAGTTTTGTTTCTCCCATCCTGAGGAATGACCACAGCACAAAACTTTAGCACGTTAAAAGCAATCAAGACCCTATGAAAGCCAGAGAGGTAAATTCAGAGACTGGATTACCTCGTTGCCATTCCCGTAAATATATATTGCGAATAGTCCTAATGTTTTCCAAGTAGTTGTTCGCAGGATAAAGGTGCTCAGATACACCAACTGTTATAGGGTTAGAAATGTAAGGTTCTAGAAGTCCAAATAGAAATAAAATTGTTTCCCTCAAATATGATTGCATTCATGAGATTTAAAATTGCCAAAACACTTGCTGAAATTAAAGTTCATTTTAGAATTCAGAGCAGATATCTATCAACATTAATCTTGCATAAATTCAGCTTCTTTCCATCACATTTTCATATGCAGAATTTGGACCAGGTAGAACTCCAAATGTCCTTAGAACTCCAATGTACCTTCTTGATTTTATGAAGTTTATGTTAATTCAGTATTCATAGTACTAAATAACACTACTGAATAATACTATTGTTGTCTAGGTAGTATCATGATCATAACCCAATGAACAATAAGCCAAAGGTCAGGATATTTCCTATGAAACAGGTAACTTCCTCACAAAATATGTTTGGAGGCATGTTTTGTACTACACTGCTACATTGTCTAATGCACCTTCTCATAAGGAAGCTGCATAATTGTCTCCAAGTTTTATATACATTTCCCTTATGCTACGCGAGTGTTTTATTAAGATGATGGGACTTAGCAGTGGAAAAAGCCAGAAGGACAAAATTAACAATTTTTATAGCTAAAATATCCCAATCCCTAGGAGATCAAGAATGCTTGCTGTCTTCTCACTAACCTTCAGCCTGCTTAACACTGCACATGCTTTAAAATGACACATCTGAATCAAAGCTTCACATTTCTACCATAGCAGGCACTGTGCTGCTAATTGGGTTTCATTATATATCTGTTTTTAATTTTCTGCTTAGCAAAGATTGACTTTTTTCCCCTCTAGATGTAATATTAATGTACAGAAGCTTCTCTCTTTCTCCATATAATGATACGCTCTTCCATGTACAAAGTAGATTTTTTTTTTTTCCTTATTTTGGTTCAAATTTCACCTTTTTCTAGAAAAACACGACCTATTTTAAGGGTGGCTACTGCATGGTTCTTAACTCCAAGTAGCTCTCGTGGCACTTTGAGTTCAGACTCTGAATTGAAGTGACACAACATGGCCGAAAACTCGACAGCTTGGCAATATGAATCCCTTGCAATAAAGAAATGCGAGCCAGAGGTACCCAAGGCCAGTATCATCCCAGCTGCTTTAGGACCTGACTGTGCACTCAGCCCACAATGGAGTTCATGGCCTCTGGAGAGCTACTGTTCTCTCCCTTATGAGATTTTCTGGGACCTCCTCCCACTTACCGACCCGTTTGTCCAATATATACAACTCTGAAACATACGAAAATTTTGCCACATACCAGGTAGAGGCACAAAGATTGTCTGTGCCCACTCTGGTGAATTAATTTCTAATACTTCAGGCTTTACACGTTTTAAAGTTTAATTACAAAAAAATATTGAAGGAATATTGACAGAATATTGCTTCCAAAATGACTGAATTTTTGCTAGTCGCAGCAATACTCCCACTTGTGATTTTAAAACTACCCAATAAGAAAGTGTGTAATAACTATATTGCCACCAAACATATTTTAAGCTGCATAATATTTTACATGATTCCAGATGTTATTATGATATCAGTATTCATGACACACAGCGATTTGGCACTGTGTGTGTGAGACAGAATCTCTAGTACTTACAGCCAATCATCATCATAGCAACAGCAAAGATCTTCTCCCCATCTGTAGTCGGAGCGATGTTTCCAAATCCAACGCTAGTGAGGCTGGTCATCGTAAAATACAAGGAAGATATGTAGACCGAATCTTTGCTTGGTCCGCCTTCCCATTTTCCAAAGCCCGATGTGTTGAAGCGGTAAGGTGTTCCTATCGACATCCCCAGCTGATAGAGCCAGCTCTCAGTTCGGATCGTGTTTGTATCCTCATCGATAACTTCATAGTCTCCTATGCTGTACCAAATGCAGGCCAGCCAGTGTGCTGCAAGGCCAAACACACACACCAGCAGAACCAAGACTGCTGCTCCATATTCGATGTAGTGGTCCAACTTCCGAGCTACACGACCCAGCCGAAGCAGCCTGACCACTTTAAGTGAACTGAAGAGGCTACTGATGCCCTGGAAGGATAAAGCACAGTGACCATTAGAATTTAATACGAGCACAACAATATTCATAACTGCAGTTTCCAAGGACATAAGATGATCCATCACAAATAGATGGTCATTAGATAACACCTGAAAAGAGATTGTGAAACATGAAAAGGTTAGTGATCTTTTTCAGGGATGGATATATGCACTCTCTTGTCTTTATTCACTAACATTTTGTGAGTTGCTCTCTGAGCTCCACTTCCAGATTATTCTAATAGGTCTACAAACATGTTTGTAAAGACTTCGAGTGATGGGCTATTTATTGCATGTCCAGTTGTGCATGTAGACCATCCATGGGCATCCTGATGCTACTTTAGGCTGACTGGAAATAAAAGCGGAAGTCACTGACCATTAAACTATACAAATTTAATGTTGCAAAGAACATAACCAGACACCTATTGAATTGACTTCAGCATCTGGAGTCATGAACGTCTTATGGTTGTTCCTGACTTCCTCATGATCCTGGGCAACACGTCTTCTCACGTCTCAGATATAACACAGTTTGCATTATTTAGCTCAGACATACCAGGAAGATAAATAAGGAAGGCCAAAAAATACTGGAAGTACCTGGTGATTTGTAATTTTTCAGTGTGACAGTGAATTTCCTATGACTTTACTTTCATATAAGAACGCACCCACTGATAATCAGTCCTCTGACATTTCTCACATGGACTACACAAAGCTTAACTATTTCAAATATCCATCTAATCCTCACATCATATTATTTTTATGACAGCTTTGCTATCAATGTAGTATTTCTGTGCTGATACCAATATGGCTCCCCTAAAACAGAATTAAGCCAGCATGTAGGATTTTGTATTGTTAACTTTTAGACAGATTTGCAATTCCACGCACAGGAAGTTAAATAAAAAAATTCAAAGCCATTTGGGGCACTGGAAAATCTGAATAGCTTTTCATAAAAATCTTTTCTTATTTTTCTACTCCCTCTTATCGAGACTGTTTCATACATAGAAGTCTGATTAAAATTTAAGCAGACTGGTTTAATGAGTATTTCTGGAAATGCCTAATTGCATACTTCTGGTCACCAGCTTTTACTGGAAGTTTGTTTATTCCTGCATAAATACAACTGCTTCGGTATCTTAGGCTGGTTCAATGCACTAGAAGAGATGTTTTATTAAATAATTACATAAACCATATTGACTCATGTTCCCCAGGACTGCAGCAATGTATTTCTCCTTTATTTCATGAATTTGTCATGATTACATTGACTCATTTTCAGAGACAGATGTAATTTGTTACCTGGGAACACACTATCAATTTCTATTAAGCATTTGGACAAGATCTAACACAACCAGGGGAAGGGGAGGAAAAAGAAAGAACAAAAAGAAGAAGAAGAAAAAAAAAGCAGCCTTCCTTTAAATCAGAGATATTTGCAGAGATCTAAAAGAGACCAAGTGATCTTTTCATGATTTTCCATGTCAAACTTTTCACAAAGTAAAAATTTATTTCCATTTCCTATTCATTCCATACCCGGATTTGTTTTGCAAGCAATGGAGCAAAGTCCTGATGCCAGTTCAGAAAATACAACACAGAAGGCATAAGGCCTTCATTTCCAGGGGAAGGAAAGCAGGTACTTCTCAACACTCAGCATGGAGAGGAAAAGCAAAGGGAAAAAAAACCCACCAAACTAACATGATAACCGTATTTTAGAACTGGATACACAAGTTCCTAAGTGACAAGCATGTATAGTCTCTACATTCTCAATATCCTCATTCTGACATTACAACACAGTCTTGTGGCCTTCTTCCTCAGGACCAATGCTCATTTCTCCCTTTTCTCTTTATGAACTTCAACAGCAAAACAATAATGTTTTACATTTGGAGAAGTCTCCAGTAATGAACTGGTTTTTAGCTTTAGTCTCAAAGCCAAGCTTTTTAATCAAAAAGTGCTTACAAATCTCAGGCAAGGGCAGGAAATTTTTCCATCCCAACATTCTAAATACTAGGGGTTTTTTTGCTCAAAAATAGTGGTGCAAAACTTGTTCTTAAAATTAATACTCACAACTGGGATTTAAAAAAAAATAAATATGCTTTTTGTCAGTGGCAGTCCTACCAAAGACAAAGGTAATAATAATGATTCAAGAAGGACTTAAAAGTTTGGAATTTGGTTAATTCTTAGTTGAAAAAAAAAATAACAGTCAAGGATTAGAAACAGTTGAGGACAAAAAAAAAATAATCACAGAACAGGGTTTTAAGGAATTGGATATGAGAAATGGGAATACAAAATAAAATATCGAAATCAGATTTAAAACATTTAAGGCAAACTGCTTTGCTTTCAGAGTATTCTTATCCTAATTTCCCTTTTGAAATTTACAAAAAGAAATTTTGTAAAAACATTTAAAGCGTGATAGAACTGCATAATTTGGGAAAAAGTGATTCTACCAAATTCTGACCAGAGGTAGAGAGAATTAGGGGTTTTTGTACAAAAATAACTTGCTTAATTACAGAAAAGAAATGCTTGATTTGGTTGCACTGAAAGGATGCATTTAATATTCAAGTTAGTCACAATATTTTACCGGACTGCACTGCCAATAAGATTCTAAAAGTTCAGGAAAAGCTAAAAAAAAAAATCATCTATTTTTATCTCAGCATTAACAGTATTTTCTATTTGATTTTCTCAGAGGAAAGGATTTGTCTATCCTAAATGGATCAAGATCAAGAGGAAGAAATGCCTAGGGAAATAATTATTCATACAACTATCTTAAAAATTTCTAAGTGACAGAATTTCAAATGGGTATAAACAATGGAAACTTAATAGACTGCTTCATAGATGATACAGTAAAAAAAGATCATTCTCCAATACTTTTTATCACCAAATTTAGCAAGCAATATTTTAATACTCACAGGAACAGATCTGCTGGATTCAAAATTGACATTTTTAGATTACCTCTTTCCAAAATAGAACTGTACTTTTAGATTACTGTCCATTTTAATGCTCTTATCAGTGCAGATTATTTTTATGCTTTTATCATACAGATGGCTCCAAGATGTCATGCAAAAAAACCTGAACTCAATTTACTCCTCTTGATGCCTGTCCCAGTCTCTCAGCTCTGCTACTCCTACAACCTTTGAAAGGCAAATTAACAGACACCCAGAGCTCCTTCGGCTCAAAGAACATAGATGAAGCTCAGTTCATAAAGAGCTAGCAATTGTGCTGCAGGTCCCAAACAGGCACCCCAAGATGTTCTCCTCGAAAGGATGACCATAAGGAGCTTCTGTGTGGCAGGGAGGGAAAGGACAAGACCATGTAATTACCCACAAAGTCCCACCTGGGCCTGATTTACACAGGCACATTTCCACCTATTAGTATTCTATCCAACAGATCTCTTCCCCTGGGAGTATGCAGAAGCTAAGAAAACTGTTGTATGTCTAGGGTAGAAAAACAGTATATTTTTACTATTGTTTGTTCTAGAGACAACTTGTGTGCAGCACTTACTTAAATGTGCAGCACTTGGTCAAATATGGCAGAAAATGCTGAATTTCACATATTTCAAATTGATTGAAGTAACTGAATGACACTAAATGAAGATTCTACTGCTGATACCTGCATATTGTTGTTGACAAATATTTAATACGCTGGCAGTTTTATTTTCGTTGTCAGTGATGGCTGATGCGTGAAAACGGAAGAATCCGTAGCAAGTCCCCTCTAAACCAAAGGGCAAGCTCAAAGCACTGTGAGCCAGAAGAAATAACTCTGTATTCACTGATTAAGCAAACCTGAATGTCAAAAGGCCTTGAAGTAATAAATACAACCACTCCCCCTTCCTCTCCTCCTGCGCAATCTTTGCAGAGAGGAACTGCACCTCAAACACAACAGAAAAACACATCAGCCTGATGCCTGGAGGAAAGCAGGACCCACATTTTACATTCAAGGAGAATGCCTCGGAAATTTATGCACGGAATACTGTCAAAACTACATTTCCATGTATAATTTGTCATTAATTAGATACTAGATACTGTGCAGATTTACATAGATTTGCTGCTGTATCTTCTTGTCTTCTGCAAGACATGATCTACTGTCAGGGCACCCCTTGTCTCACACCCATACCTCAGCCATGTAAGCAATCTTGTCTCCAAACACAGGATACAGGATACCCACTGTTTGGCTCTACCTTTTCATTGGACAACATAAGATTTGTACCATTACTTTCATATCCACAAAAAGAGATAAAGAAGAGATGCTGTGATGCAGTACTTGGTGAAGTGTTTTGAAAACCTAGGAGCTGTAGCAAAGTAATTATTAATTACTTGTGTCATTATGGTCCCCATGAACAGTAACAGTGGACATTAAAGTGCTAGATGCTGGACCAATAAAAAACAACTGCTGCTGTTCATTAGCCAAGCAAAATTACATTCAACTCAAGTCTTGAATAATAAAATTTTACCTAGAAAAAAAAATACAAATTGTTTAAAGAAAATCAATAAAAATTAACTACAGGGGAAAAAAAAGTAAGAAAAAATTTATTTTCCCTTCCAAACAAGACATAGGATGAACAACTTTAGGAAAGAATTAAAATGCAACTTTCATTCCACCTCCTACAGCTATAGTAGCACTAGCACTTTAGTAATAGATTCAATCTGCATGACAGTACTCACTTTTTAGGCCATTATTTACTTTCCACATGCACAGAAATAAAATGCACTTAACCCAAGCATTAAGGTTTTTTTTCTAGGCTCAAAGGAAGTGTAATTTACTTCCTACCTACTATCTATTTTAAAAAAAGATAAATATTCAGAATTGGCACAAATATGTTCTGTTTTCCAGCACCTTCTTCTTATATGTAACAGCTAAAGTTCTGGCTTCATCTCAATTAAAGGGAGATGCAGGAGACTAAAAGCTAGCCATTAAAAGAATTAGAATGAACAGAACAAAAAAAAATGAATTATTTATCAAAAAAAAAGAAAAAGGGGGAGGCAACGAGCTGAATTTATCACTACCATAAGCCAGGCAAGAGCCACAGAAAGCATCACCTTCTTTCTTGACGTTTGATTCTGCAGCCTGGCTCTGCCCTTCCACAGTAACATGGCAGCCCTGTCAGGCCATTATTAGGACTTCTCATTTCTGTTATTTGCCTCTTCTGATTTTCTTAATTAGGTCTAAGAACATGACCTTTCCTACAGATTGCCATATTTAGCAGCCAACAGATAACATTATGCACACAGGTCAAAATCAATATCTAAACCCTCTGGTTACTGCTGTGGTTTTCAATACTGAAGAAAGCAGATCTCTAGACTCGCAATGCTTATTTTAGTCAGACATCTGCGAGCTTGGTTAGAATCAAGGGAGAAACAGCAATAATTCATGTATAAGGGCACAAGGTGTGAGGAGAGATGGAAAAAGCTGATTTTTCATTTATAAAACTATGTCCATGCTTGCCTTACACAAATACATGCACACTCAGAAAATCAACAAATCCAGGAAACAAACTCTTTTTTTTCTTTTTTTTTACTTTGAAAAGGAAGAACAAGGATAAAGATAACACGTAAGTAACCTAAAGAAATCCAACTTTCCGCACTATCAAATAAAAAATTTACCCCTGACAGACAGCAATCTGCTTCCCCGTGCTTCTGACTCAAAGAAGGCATCAGTTCCAGAAGCTTTTTACTTATCTTGAAGAGGCAAAATACCCAAACAAGATTTAGTGTTACTGGCATCTAATATCACTCCATCTTTCCAATTCTAATCCAATCCCTAATATGAAATAGACTATAAAGCAACCGTTTAGCTACTCAAATAAATACCCTTTGCCGTCATCTGACTTTCTGCCTCAGATCGATACAAGAATGCTGAATGGGGGGAAAAAGAACAGAGTGACTGATCCCTGCCTCTGAAACGTGCTTCCCTTTATATGCAGTGTAAGTATCACTCTAACAGCAGCTTTTTGAAATAATTCAGAATCTAATATATTCAATTAGCTCTCCTTCTTGGACAACGGCTATCACCATACATTATCACTGAAAATGTAATTCAGCGTTTTAATTCTTTTAGCCTTATACAGATTGAATAGCTTATGTAGACTACTGTTCTCTCTTTAACAGTATGATAAATCATGTCATGCTTTTCAAAGCTATGAAGAAGTAGCACTGAAATCCAATAACACCCTTACTTATCTGTGACTTAGCAAAAAGACTAATCTGAATATTAGTAGTGCAGAAGAGAAGCTAATTGGCATCTTAACAGCCACAGCAGAACCTACGGAGTAGGTGTTGGGCAGGGTGCATCTTCCTCTGGTATTCACTTTTGGGAGGGGCTATCCATCAGCAGACAGCATAGATGTCTCTGAGCCACCAAAGTGTATGAACCTGGGGGAGATCAGGGAAGCAAGCAGAACTTAAATTAACTAAACACCTTAAGCAGGCTTGGAGCAGAGGATAGAATTTAACCCTAAATGGGTTAAATGGCAGAAGAGCTCTGCAGCACCTATCTACAACACCAACACAATTCAGAAAACAGAGGATTTAGAAGAAAAAGGCAGCCTGCCCCTTGAGAGGTTAGCATAAAAGAGGCACTTAATTAGTAGCACAGAGGTTAGGTTTTTAAGGAGGGAAGTCAGAGAAACTCGTATTTGAAAAAACGAGAGGAAAAAAAGGTTTAGGCAATAAAGGGAGACACCCTGAAACAAATCCTCAAAACACTGCGAACAAGAGCTTCTTTGCCTCCCTGGTTTATATCCTGGCAGTCTACTTTACTGAAGACTTACTGAAGACTGAAGAATCTGCTCCACCCCATTTGCATTTCCCCAAATACTCCTTCCACTTAACCTGCCAGTTTAGGACTAGTTCCTGACTGGCACACCTACAAAAGTCAGATGAGCAGTCTTCCTCCTCCATGACCACCTTTTCTTTCTTTTGCACTCCCCTTCTTCCACAGGTCAAGGACCTCAAGCTCCTTCTGAAGCTCCCAGCACCACCTAGGTGCCACCAACACTACCAAGAACTCCCCTAGCTTTGCTCCGAGGGCCTCTGGCAAGTTACAGCCCAGAGCACACACCTTCCTTGGTCTTTCCCCTGTTTCTCAGAGGTCTCTCACAAGAGACACCCAACCAAGTAAACTTCCACCACCACCACGGCCCCCAACCCAAGGCCCGTACTCCATCACTCCCACTGCCCCACCTGAGTACAGTAAGCCAATTGTTTGATTCTTCCCCAGGAGCACTGGTAAGGGGTCACCCAGTCCGGGGAGGGTCTCACTAATCCCATCTCATCTACTCTCATTACAACCAAGAGCCACGATTTGCTGACATTTCCTCTATGCCTGGATCATACTCTGTCATATTTACCTGTTTTGTTATAAGCATGACATAGAAAGCACGTTATGACTACTTTAACTGTAATTAGCCACAGCAAAATATTCATTCATTACCAGATTTATCACCTGCCAAACATAGTATTGCCTAATTGGAAAGATCCAAATAACAGAGGTGAACTACACACTATTTCAAACAGCGTTCATATTATAGAGCTGTTTACAGTTTAAGAATTGTATTTTCCAGTTTGCAAAATTCATCTAACCCAAAATCTTTCTTTATTGACCCCTGTTCATTCCATAAAACTATAAATATGGTAATTTATTCCCTTTCCCCTTATTGCAAGCAAATGGTAAAACAAGTCTAAGGAAGTTGCATGTTTTTCACTGTAGCTACTTCAGTAATTCCTAGATAGCTAATTTGTATTAGCATGAGAGATTATTCCACTAATAAGGTTTAAATTAATCTATTGCAAAAGTACTGCCTCAGAGAGTTGCCAACAATCTGACCAGCAACACATTCATTTTTTCCTCTCTCACAATGCACTGTTTACTTTCCAGCTACACCATGCTCACTTAGCACTAAATAGCTTAATTTACTTCTATTACTTCTGTATTGAGTTTTTTTTCTGGGACTTTTTTTATCAGCATAAATTTTGTCCTTTCAAAGTTGTATATCTTCTTTGCCTACATGCTAGCTTCTCTCTTATTCATCCACTTAAGTGAACACTAGATCATTTATATTGGATACATCTTTCCTGATGATCTTTTACTATGCATTTATTTCTCTTCTACCTCAACTAATAAGAGTGATATATGATTCTCAATCTGGCATCAGCCAACAACTGATCATAGTGTTCCGTTCAAATACAGATAGCAATTACTACTACAAACATCCCTATTTCAGAGATTTATATGGTGGTGACATGACTGGATTCCAGTCCTACCATGAGATTTCACAACAACAGTGTCACATGTAATAAGTCAAATTTTTTCCAATATAAATTATATCTTATGATATTATGGCTGAAAACCACAGTATAAAATTGCTCAAGCTGACACTGCAAAAATATGCTTCAACTTGCCTTTGGAATTCGAAGTCTTAAATAGCATTGTTCTTGGCAAAAATTGTGGAATTTTCTTTAAGCCTGTTTCTTATTAAATCTACTGATTGATGTCTGAACACAAAAAGATAACATTATCCCCCAAAGTAGGTGGTATTTTCTTAAATGAGGGATAATACTAATTACTGTAAAATATTACTGACAAATGTTATTGTGATCCTTCAAATTCAAAACAGACTAATACCACATGTTTTAAGGGTTGTGTAAAATTTAGAGCAATATTTTCTTTTCTTACTCAAACTATACTACAGCATGATGTATTGTCTTAGCAGTAGAAAGTCTAAGGTTAGCATTAAGTTGATTGGTCAATCGGTGGAGTATTTTCTTTTCTTGAAGCTCTATGGCAGGTCAAGAAAGTATCTCATATATACATATACAGCTTCCTATAAAGAAAAGCCAGGAGAAATACTTTAACTTTTCTTTCATTTAAGTAACAATGGAAATTTCTCTACAGCTATTTGTTCCTTCATTTGTAGAATTCCGTTCATGTCTGAATATGAGATACTGTACTGTCTCTTTGAGCACAGCACTTGAGATCGTAAGCTTCATATAATCTCATATTTAATTCTATGGCCTTGAACAAAGAGATTAATGTTTTTTCTTTCCTCTTCCATCTGTAGAATGTAACTATTCATACTTAAGTGCCTCTTGTACTAATTGTAGTTATTAATAGTTGTATTGATTAATAGTTAATGGATTCAAAGTATTTTTTGCATACAAAAATATTCTCAACAGTGCAGAGAGGAAACTGGAATTTCAATTATATTAAAAAATGTGAATTGAAAAGATACTAATGTTCTAAACTGCAACAAACCCAAAGAATTTTGAAACTGTCTGAAAAACATAAAAGTCACACTCCAGTCACACACACAATTTTGTTTCAAGAAAGTATTTTCCATTATATCTTGTAATGGAATAATGAAGTAAACTGCAAAACAAAAAGTTACTTCAAAATAGAAAAAAAAAAATCAATATCAGAATTTTTAAAAATTAGTATCTGCTTGTCAAAAATATCGATCAACTCTAGTTTCATATGTTATAATTAACCTTATATTGGTGGATCACTTTAAGGATGACAAAAATGGTTTCATTATTAATCTATCAAGAGCTAAGTGATGGGACAGTCTCAAAACTACACGGAGCCAAAAGAGCCTCAACATCCTACATACACAGCTTTTCACTTCCTCAGCTCCAGGTCCCGTGTCCCCTGCAAATCAATTCATCATCTCCATCACAGTAATTACAGCATTCTTAAAAACAAATTGACTTGTCAAGTTAGTTCCTCGATGACATCCTCAGTGTTTCCAGTGACGTTTCTTTTAACAGAGAATGACAGCAGGCAGGAAAAAACAGTGAACTTCCACCTGCCGCAGGTTCCCCTTCACTATAGGGACTGCAACAAATCCAGGATTCTGTGTCCTCCATTTTAAAATCATATATGGAAAACACCAAAACAGGAAAATAGCAAGTCATATTCTTCATCTCATTTTATCACCAGTGTTGACACTGGGTATTATTTAATCTATGGCAAATTTTTTAAGAGTATTCACATTAGGACTAAAAAAAATTCCCGCAGCAGCCATGGCTACCTATTAACTCCAGTCTCATGGATCCAAGGGAACGCCCTTTAGCAAAATTAAAGTAACACACAGCTAACAATCCAGTTTGGCTATTTCAGCAGTACAGCCTCACAGTTTACTTAATCAAACTATGAAGTAATATGGTATGTAATCCAGGGCAAGAGACAGGTAAGATTTAAACCAGCAAGTTTGAAAGAAAAGGAGTTGACCCACAAGGGAATGCTCTACACAACAGAGAAGAAGATATAAAGCAAAGCCTTTCTACTTCCAAGACTCCTTGAATGTGGCTTTTTTTTTTCCTCTTCTTTAATAAAAGGCTATCTTTTTTTCTACAGGCAGCTCATGAAACTGAAGTGATCAGCATATACTGTCCTAAATCCCCACCTGATGTGCACTACGTTATTCTGCTGGCATTACTGACAAAGCCCCTCAGGTCCTGTAAACCAGTCTATGAGCCCTTAATAGAAGTACAGCAATTTACACCAGTGGAAACTCTGCTCTAATGACCCTACAATGATTTATACCAGCTAAATGTCAGAACCCACTCGGGGAAACAGAGACAAACCCTCTTGAAGGGATAGCACCAAGAAAAATGTTTTTTCCTTGGGCACGATAGCTAGAATAACTAAGACTATTATACTGATTAAGGAGACTGTTGAAGAGCCATAGGAAAACTGAAGTACCAAGCAGCTTCTCATTGTTACAAGGCAACACTGAGATGGAGAACCTGGAGAAATTCAAACTCACACAACAAGAATTTCTCTGCAGACTTGCTACCATGTGTCTGAAAGCACCTGTGCTCAGCTCAAGGGCTGTCACAGCCACTGGTATAGACATTTTCCTCGACGATGTTCTGTAGGTCACATCGCCAGTCTACAGCTATGAAATGTTCCTCCAGCAAAATCAGCAGCAGGTTGCAACTATCTGCAGCAGGTGAGAAAAGCTCCCTTCTGGTTTTTTTTGGTCTCTTGCTTCTTTTTTTTTTTTTTAATTTTGTTTTTTAATATATTTTTTTCACACTTTCAGTATAAATGTCAGAAACTGACATAGGGCAACTCCCTCTGTTGCTTTATCAGTGCCACTGCAAAGTAATACATGAAAGCCCTGCCGAGTACTTTGTAGCCTAGGTCCTTTTTATGACAAACAAATATTTAAGGACAGGTCTCACAAGGCTTTCTTGCTTGATCTCATTTGTGTTATTTCAGTCTGTAGCTTTATATAAAATGAAAACCTCTCTAGGGAATTAAATATCAAATAACATCATGTTTTTTCCACTACATTCAATAGTTTGCCTACTTGTCCTCAAGTCATTGAGAAAAATACTTTAAATCTGATAAAAGCCTGTGTAGTGTATTTTTACAAAAGTAATGTGGTTTTATGTTTTTACCAGATGTTTCACTTAGCATAATCTTCTTTTAATAGCTAGGTTGTCCTTTATAACACGGTGTATTTTAAAGGAACTCATAAAAATCACATTTTACAGGCTAAAAATTAAATACTAAGCACTGATGAGACGTGTATGTATGTTGCGGGTTTAGTGTGTGTCACAGGTAAATACAGACACTTGATTAGTTGATGGTACAGATTTTATAACGTAATTAGAAAGTGGACTGCTGGAATCTTCTTTAAGATTTTATTAACAGTTCATGAACTCTCTGAACTATTTAGGCATGGAACCTTAATATATTTAGTTTAGGAATATTTTCTTGGTGGCCTGATCTAATAGGCGAACACACAGTTAAAACAGGGTATTATTGTGGTTTTAAGTGTCTGAATGTTAGTTCTTTTGCTGGCTTGTGACCTGTTCCCAAAGAAATAAGCAAGAATTAAGAAAGAGCCTAGATTTCCAGATTTCTCCCTATCCTTTCTTCTAACTATGGAACTACCAAACAAGCATCAAAACAGTATCTTCAATTGCTTCACCTTCCTCTGAAACAACTACTGCCAAACAATGCCGCATGGATCACCAGATACCCACACAGTACTTTCTGGCGGTCTAAGATCTAGTGAGTCACTGCCTGTCCCTCTGCCACCTGCTATATTGTATTAGAAACAGATGAGAAAAGTGTATTATACTTCCCAATTGTTCATGTGAAGAATTGTCATTAGCCAACATACCCTGTTTGGTCAACAATGAAAGCAAGAGAATCTTGCCCCAGGAAATGATTCTGACCCAGCAGTTCAAGCTATTCATGGTAAGTCAGATCAAGCAGTTTTCCTCAGTGCTGTACAGAGGTTCTGCTGTCTGCTTCTGCCTGTCCTCCTGAACTCTGAGGGTGGAGAATGAAGGAAAATAAACACAGATTTCTGACACCAACAACCTCAGCCTCTCCCAGTGCAGCTAAAGACGAACCCATCTGGTTAGGACTCATAAGCAAACTTCTATGTGCACTGAGGGCAGGTAATAGAGGCATACGTACACTAATTCAATATATTTAAAAGCATACACTTCTTTCTTCTCTCCACCACCTCCCCCCAGCCATTACGTAATAATTAATGAGTGGAAGTGGAACTAGTATACTGACCTCATCGACGTTCTCAAATGCATTGATGACATCATACGGCAAGCATGAGAGCAGATCGATCACAAACCAGGTCTTCAAGTAATTCATGCGAATCAGCTTTGGGTCAGAGATCACCTCTCCTGCTGGCCCCACAAAGGTGGTATGAAAATTAAGCACAATGTCTACCAAAAAAATGACATCTACAATGCTGTCGACTACTAGCCATGCCACATTGTTCTGTTTGGTTTTAAAGGAGACATTGTAAGGGACCAAAATAGCAGTGTAGAAGGTTAAAATCAAGATGATCCAGTCCCAGGTAGTCTTGAAAACACAATAATGCAAAATTATATGCGGCGGAGTCTTTGGTGCCTCTTGTTTGTACTGCGGGAGAATTTCAGAGCCCAGTTGCAATACCTGTAGTCACAGAGATTTCAGGAGAAAAAGAAAACGTGCTTAATTTTTTAATATTATTATTCACATTATAGATTCTGAAGCTCAGTACAACAGTTGATAAAAATACATGTCCACTAACTCCTTTTATCAGCACCAAACAGTAAGCAAGTCAGGATAATTATTCTGTTAAACAAAACAGCATCAACCTAAGAACAGTTGTTGTTTCTTTTAATGCCGTTAATTATTTTTTGACACTAAGCCTAATGTGCTGGGTCTCCAAGACATTTAGAGAAGAGACAGCTCCTTCAGCAGTTTAAATGCACAAGAGGGATAAATGATGGGCAGGAAGGCAGCTGCAAATAGAAATCAATGGCAAAACCAGGAACAATATTGCAACTTCCAAGTTCCAGTCCAGCACCGGGCCCACTAGACCACGCTGTTTTTCAACATTGTCTGTTTAACTCTTCACTATATTGTATCTGAAATAGTCTTACACTACAATCTGTCATGAATGCACGGCCCTTTGTTCCTCTTCTCTGGGCTAAGCAGGACCAAAGCCCATGGATAACTGTCATTAGCCTCAATAAACTTATTTTGAACTTTAACTTTTCATTGAGAGAAGATCACTGTCTTCACTACCTGATGGTGTACAGTCGAGTTACAATGCAGTTCAGTCTGAATTCAAAAAAGTGTGACAGCAAAAGATGATCTTGTGTTTTAAACCCCGCACATGCACCAAGTATTTTGCATAACTGCAATCTCAATCAATGCTGCCTATTGCCTATTTTAAGCCTACTATCACCCCAGTTCTGCACACTAGTGCAAAAAGAGTATGATCATGAATTCAATTCTTGGGAATTAAAGTTTCTTTTATATACCTATGAACGAGAATGTGTTTGTTTACATCTATCAGTATACATGAGGGTGAAACCAACATGAAGGAACTGTCTCTAAATAAAGATAAGTTAAATTTTAAAATGAAATTTTCCCTGGATAAGTTAGATGTGAAACCTGAAAGGCAGATAAAGTTTTGCTTGAGTGAGATGTGTTTGCTAATGCCAAACTCATAGAACCTGGGAGAACCTATTTAGGAGCATGGTTCCTTTTTCACATTTATTTACACAGAGTTAAGAGCAATAGGGAGCAGGGAAGGAAATTAAACAGCCACCTTCTCAGGGAAAAGATCAGACGACATAGCTATAATAGGAGGTTGTCTTTCTTTCATGCTCTTTATCACAGCTTTTTTAACGTCAATTATTTAGACACGCATTTTTATTTGCAGGCCTTTCTGAGCGCTTTTTATTATTATTTTTTTTGTGTGTGAACTGGTGGGCTTTTTTCCAAGAGATTAAGCCAAAGAGGACAAAAGAAAACAATCAGCTACAAGAGTCCTACTTGGACAAAACAGCCTCAGATCAAGTTCCCTGCTGCTTTGAACCTCACATAATCACTTACTCTTGTGCACAAGAGGAGTGAGACACCGTCAGATCACAGGCCCTTGCCCATGTGTAAATGACAATGGGAGTTGCGAGCCTGCTGACTCTGAACCCAGTATGTACTCCAGCATGACCTGCTCAGAGAGACCTGCATGTTACCACAGAAGCATCAACAGTTTGGGGGGGAAAAAAAAAAAAAAAAAGGAGAGAACTGAGTATTTTTGTTTCACTGAGTTTTGAGAATGCCAGCAAAGAGGGAAAAGGAACATTTTCCCCTAAGTAGAACCTTTGCAGACCTAACTAGGACTCAGACATGTCTACTGCAGTATTAAGTTCTCTGCCACTCCTCACACTTATTCATCCAGGTTCTCCATATTACAAAAAAAAAAAAAAAAAAAAAATAGAAATTTTAAAAGTCGCTTTGTGGTGAGAGGAGCTGGAAGTAGCACAAGACAGAAGCAGTTTCTTCCCCGCAGGAGGCACTGGCCAGCCAATGAAGTCCCTAGAAGTCACTGGTAGTGACTGGAAGAGGCATAGATTGCGCACTGAGTTAGTGTGTGTACTCAGCACAGCGTTCCCTCCAGGTCTTTTCTTCAGCTCCAGCAACAAACATTAGGATGTCTTTTCTTGACAAAAGCTCTAGCCCAAGTTCAATACTGCAAATATGTCCTGCCCTCCCTTTTGAACATCATGGCAGTACCTGAATCAGTTAGAAAGCACTGAGCTATTACTGGTTTTTATGAAGATTTGTATGAGTAGCAGCTCATAAGATCCCAAGCCTGACATAAGCTTCACTGGGCAAGGAGACTCCTCTGCAATATTCACTCACTGGAATAACCAATCAGCAAAACCAAGCGCTTTCTATCATGTAGTAACATTTTTTAGTCAGTTAACTGGATTTCAGTTGTAATGCTGAGATCTTACTAGCGTGGGGAGACTGTATCACCCCTTAAATGCAAGGTGAAAACATAATTGATGCTTTTGCAATCATGTCTCCTAAAGCTTATTTTTGTAGCCTCTGATATGACATGAAAAAGTTAAACATTTTGGTAACCATCCCAATCAGCATAGGAGCTTCAACCATGAAACACTGAAAAAAAAATTTGCTAGTTCTTGTCAGACTGATTCTTATATATAAATAAATTCTAGACTGAGAATTGTAAAACGTGCTCCATTTTGGCCACCACTAGTTTCTTTGTACTCCAAGAACTCATGGAAATTTTGCATCATCAAAACTAAAGTTAATGGAAAATGTAATAACGTATTCCCATATACCTGAATGACAGGAACAAAGGTAAGAACAATTTCTGTTTGGCAATAAAGAAGGGGCTAAATTACAGTGTCTGTTGTTTTGCTGTAAATAAAAAAAAATTACAGTAAAGCCAGTGGAACTGCCAGATGCAAAACTGAACTGAAAGCAGAGAAAAATAGACTTCCAGTTTCAACTTGTTAACAAAATAAACTACTTTGCTGTTTCAGCGTTTTAAAATATCATCACCAAGTACAAAGCACTCTCCTCTAACTTGTTTGAGATTCAAATGGCTACATCACAGGAAAATAACAGGATTGATGTCTCCTGTTTTTATTTAGAAAGTAAATGTACTCTAAACTATCCAAATGGCTAGCGACCTTATTTATAAGTCTTTTTGAACTTCCACTACCACCTTGGAGTCTCTGGTTAAGCTCTACCAATGGCTATTTAAAATGACCAGGGGCCATGGCTTTAGCTGGTTTCCAGTAGAAGGATATGCACCAGCAGTGTGGGTGTGAATCAAAAAGAAGGGCAGGGACAGGACAGGAGATGGGCATCAGGGAATGATGTAGGGATACCAACCACTCCCAAAATGGAGAAAGCCACTTGCAGCAAGCCTGGGGTGTCTCCAGTCTTTTATTTGGGTGGGGTGGGGGTAACAAGTTCCAGCCGTGCCTCCCTCTCACTACATCATTAATGCACACCTTGTAAAACCACTACAAGATCTTGCTGACATTGCTAGAGAGATGAACTGTCATTTCACAGCTTGAGATGGAAGAAGAGCATTGTCCCAGCTCACACTACCTCTCGTGGGAAAGGCAACTTTACTTGCAAGATTAGCAAAGATCTTGCAGCCTTCGGGACTACCAATCAAGAGTGTTCAAAGGCACCAAATTCTTCTTTTCATTGAAGGAAGACTAAAAACCCTATAACGAAGCTTAATTATCTCAGAGAACAAGCATGTGCTTTTAGCATTAAGTACAACAATAGAGCTCAGTGCTGTACAGAAATAACGGAAAGAGGTCTATATCGCTTAGTGCTAAAACTCTGGGTTTTGTCAGGTTGCTGCACTGGATGTTAGAAGAGCTCTTTTTGCCACTTTTCACACCAAGGGCCACACACAGCCTATTTCTTCATCATCCTTCCAGACACACACGAGTGACCTGGATATTAGGAGCTATAAGCCTGAAGCAGTCAGGTGTGGTTACCCCCCCACCATGAACTCACTAGATTCAAACTTCTTGTAAAGGTACTTCTCCTGGAGAGAAGAAAAACCCAAGAGATGAATATAAAAATAACCACAAAGAAAATGTACACAACTATATAAACCAATATCCTGAGCTTCAACCCATGTGCACTAAACAAATATTTCATTACTATCATTTTCTAAATGAAGGAAACAGCCCCGGTTTTGGAAGATGTTTCTCTATTATGCAGTTATACCATAATAAAAGAAATATTTGTTTCAGAAAGTTATTAATGAAAGTATTATTCCAATTACTTATGATTCATCAGCCACTACAGTTGTATTATCTGCATTTATTATTTGTGGTAATGATGCATGATGTTTTAATAGCTCTCTAAAGACGGAGAATATTATTTCAAGAGCAGAAAAGACAAATTTCATCATGGGTTTCACAAGGCTGCATTCTTTTTTTTTTTTAACGTAACAAAATTTAAAAAAAAATCATCCTAGATTTGTTAAAAAATGGCGAATATATCACTAGTCAAGACTCATAAAAGTGCATCAAAAAGTGGTTACAATGATTTATTTATTTTTAAGACTGCATGACTGGGGAAAAAAAACAAACCACACAATCACTCATTTTCAGCTTAATCTCTCCCTTTTGTGTTTTCAACCACAAATATTTGCTTTCTCTCACTCTCCCTTGCTTTTGTTTTCACAGGAACCCACACAAATTGCTCCCAAGCCAAGGGCTAGGTGCTAAGCCTCAACTTGAAGTAGATTTTAATGGCAGTTATAAGTCCCTGGTAAACAAGGTTTAAAAAAAAAAATGCCAGAACTTCCATTATTAAGCAGTGCTGCTAAGCACCATTACAATTTTTCTGCTTTTATTTCTCATAACTAACGCATTTTTTAAATTATGACACAATCTTGTTTACCCAGAACTGCCTGGTAAATACAGAATACATCAGCTAACACCTTAGGTGCAGAGGACACATGTACTATGCAGTGATCAGGAGGAATGATTCCTACAATCATCTTTTTGGTGACAAAGCCACAGAAATATATCAATTACTTTATATTCTTATTGCAAAATGTACTCTCAGAGTTACCTAACACCATTGCATTAATTGCATAATTAGTTTAAGCAGTTTTCATATGACTGGTAATAGAGAAGTCAGGCTAAACAAATCTACGTATACTGACAAAAGTTCGAGACTGAGGCTTAACAGACATTGCTTGTATTATCCACAGCCCGTGAATAAAACAAAGAGGTTTGTCACTAACAGCTTTCTTAAGCTAATATTTCATAAACAGTTAAAGAAATTGTAAGCTTTTGTGGCAGGCTCCTGTTTTGTGTTTGTACAACACCTTGCCTCACTCAGGTTCTAGGACACAGCTGACTCCTCAGATACTCAAAAACGTAAGTGATAAAGAACGAAGAGCAACACAAATAATACCCCAATAAATGAAGAGCCTTCTCAAGCAAACAAGATTGATGTGAAATGCCATAGTGAGTAGGTAAAGAAAAAGAATGAGTTTTAATTTGAACTTAAGATTTCAAATAGGCTACTGCAGAGATAAAGAAAAAAAATATTGAAAATACAACAGGGAACAGTTAGAGATCCCATGTTCAATACTAGTGAGAGATCTTTCCAGAATAAGAAGCCTAGCACCCCATGTGTCTTCAAAGGAAGAAAAGCAGGCTTGTCTGTATGATTATCTGCACTCTGCTTTTCTCTAGTGTGGTTCTATTGACCTAAGTGGAATTACGGCAGATACACAACAAGGTACCTAACATCACAGTTGGGGCTAATGTTCTTTTTAAAATAATGACTGCAATATTCAGTCTGCAATTAAAGAAGCTCATTTCAGACATGTAAACTACACACTTGCCCTTTATTATTTGTAATGAATCAAGCAGCTGAGCCAGTTAGAATACTTGCAAAGACTTGTTGAGCACATCAGCCTGCAAGAAGTTTCAGTAATGTATAGTCACTTAGGTCCAGAGGTTCACTGTGCCAAAGAGAATAACTTCAGACCCTCTGCCCTACATTCTACTGCCTACATTTTAGTGTGAACTAAAACTCAAGGATAGATATCTAAAGAGAAGGAAGGACTATTTGATGCTAAGCCTTGAGTGGGATTAGGATAGAGGCGAGTCCAAATTCCAGGACGCTAAAGTGACTTTAGGGTGGACATGTGATAATCACATGGTATTCCTACAGTATAGCGTCCATGTGAATGTCTGCCCCTCCCCTCTGCTAGTATGATCTATGTTATTTCTGCACTTCCAACAGCAATCAGGTTTCCATTCTTGAGGGCATCTGTATTAAATACCGAATAGGTAAGCTCCTGTCTGTGAGAATTTCATCATGACATGTGGTAATAGTACAGGTCTGGGTGGAACTTTTTTATTTTGCATAGAAACTAAGATATATACAGGGCAAAATTAACAGAGTACTGACTATATGGAGACCTCATCGAGCCCATCAATGGCAGAGACTTCCAGCTACACAGGAAGATGAAGAATTAATGACAGGAGTCACAGTTGCCACCATGGCATTCATCTCAATAGGTGATACAAGAGTGCCATCTTATATTGGCCATGCTGTCATTAACACCATATCAAGACTTGCCCTAGGCTGTTTTTAGACCAGGGAGACCCTGCCACTGGCCCAGGAAGCAGCTAAAGGAAACCTGGGACAGTCTCTCCCCCTCATGGCAAAAGCTCTAAAACCTTAAGTGTTTCAAGGAGCCTCCTCCACCTGGAGATTTCCTCAAAACTTCGAGGGCCTACTTAAATCACAATGTTTCATTTTTCTAATCTGTCTGCAGCCTTGCTTGTGGCATCTCACAGCTGTTCTGTCTGTAAAACCACTAACTCAAACATATGTTTAACCAGTTTGTAAAGCAGGATTGGGATCCCACTGAAAAAGAACTAGACATAAATGAATGCATAGAACAACCATATCAAGGATTCTCCAGAATTTCCTTCTGTACTACCCTGAGTTTTTCTCACCTCAATTTTACATAAGTGAATAGTCCAAGATCCTACTAACACTGAGATCCTCAGCAGAATGGAAACTAAGTAAGAAATTATTATTTAAATAATAATGCCATTATAAGACTTTGCTGAGATATGGAACACAACACTGTAATTCGGTTACATGAAGTTTTTTGACACCTATTTCTATTCCATTTTCATGGAACACGTTTCACAGCACATGCCATATTCTGAGTTCCCATGCCTGCCACCAAGCTTCAGATTCCCAGGCCAAGGGGGACAGATAGTTCTTGGCTCATGCAGGGACAATGTACCCACAAAGGTTAAAAGCATTTCTTTACGGTTTCTCAGGGAAAGAAAACGTTACCTCAGCAAGTCGTGAATGCTTGTGAACGTTCTCTCCTTTCTGCACACTCGGAGCAAGCTGCTGCAGCACGCCTCGGCTGCTTGTGAGGGCGCGGGTCAAGCGAGCAAACTTTCCCCAACCTTGAGGAAACATGCAAGATTATACACATTACCAAAAAAAGCTGCAAGTGTACCACAAAGTATCTCATAACTAAAAAAAAAAAAAAAAAAGTTCAACCAGAGCAACCTGCTCTAGTACTGACCATGAGGGAGTACAATGTAACAAAGTACCACGTAAAAGCAAGTCACAAATTAGATGTTAGGGCAGTAAATTATTAAAACCCATGACTGCAGTGACTTTGTATGCAATGGCTCTACAAGAGTGCTATTACATGAACTGCATCTTTTGTATGGATAAATGTCCACTTAACAATCATCTTCTATTAAATCCAATGGTCAGATTTGGATCTCACAACACAGCAAAAGACATTCAGACTAATCAAGGTGTAAAACTAGAATCATGCAGAACAAAAATTACAGTCGCCTGTAGCAGAAGCAAATCTGGCCTTAGATGTATTAAGCATAGCTTTGGCATATACAGAGAAACATACATAAGATAATAAAAAGCAGAGCAGACAAAGCAAAACAGAATCATTAATTTTATCCTCTCTAAACAAAAGGGGAAAATATACAAATAAATTTTCTTGAACTCTAATAAAACATTTAGCAGCTTCTGGCAATGGAGGCATATGCTGAATTTTGATTCAGAGTATTTTTTACAGTCATTTCAAATACCCCTCAAAATAGAAGGCCTTAAATGAAAGTCGTAAGAGTTAGTTATAACTGTAACCTTTATGAGCAGTACTTTGCCATAACAAAAACTCAGACAGAGTATATATCTGGATATTTTTGGTACTCTGAAAGGAAAGTATCAGTCTGTTTAGTCTCAATCTTGAAAAATGCTAGCACCACCTGGGAATCATTGAGCAGTCTCACCTGTTACTCCAACCGAGGATGCTCAGTGCTTTGCAGATTCAGTTCTTAATGAGAACCTGGTTCTGGGAAAAGTTCCTTTCACATTATGCTTTATCACCAAAAGAAACGTTACTATTAGCATGACTATTTTTTAAGACCAGTTTAGAGTTTAACCTAAAAGTGATCAATGACAAGTACAGGAACATGTGTGGTTAAAATACTGCCCAGTACTTTGATTATAGCCTTGCTTGACATCTAACTTTTATGGATTTTGCAGAAACATATTTGGTCATTTCAGAGGCGAGCACAAAAAATAAATTAATTCCATGGATCCAGTACTGAACAAGATTTTCCAGGGCAGACCTGAAAAGAGAGTTTAGCATTTTCTCTTGTAAGAATATGCAAAAAAAACCCCCATTTATTAAAGGGGAGAACCAAATTCATCACATCTCTCCAATATCAAGAATAAAATGGAAGATTTTCTTATGCCTTAAAGCACATTTTAAAGCAAGTCTGTCACCAGTAAGTTGGGTAGAATTAGTCAACATTTTCAGGCAGTATTCAGCAGCAACCAGATTGGATGATTTCCATCCAGGAAGCCAGATTTTTCCTGATAAGCCCATGTGAGATTAGCTTCTATACTAAAGGACTATTTATCAGAGAAATAGATCAACATGACAGAACCTCAAGTGAAGTCAGTTTGTATCTGTTATAAACCTGTCCGAAACACTTGATTGCTCACAATAGATTTCCATGGAAGGTGGTGGGTTTTTGTGGATTGGGTTTGTTGTTTTGGTTTTTTTAAAAAATACATTTATAAAGAGTGTTTTTATCTCTACTGTACATGAAGAAATACTGATACAATTGATAGGCTAAGGGTTGAAGACCTTACTATCTTCAGAGTAAAGCCAGTAGAGGTTAAAAGAATGGATCAGGTGGGGAAACCACTCGTAATAGCTAATGTTTAGCTGATATAAATCAGACTAGCCTTTGTAAAGCCAACACAACTATAGCAACCTAAAACTTTGCTTTCGCAAACTTATGTGAGCACTAGTACATTTTCTTCCTGTTTTACAGGACCACGGGAGAAGGCTGCGAACATCGGTATATATTCCAGCGATGTAAATCCCGACAGAGGAGGCCCGAGGGGGGGGATTTGTTCCAAGACGATGTAAGCGCTCGCCCCGTTTCCCGGCCGCGGGGAGGGCTGCGGCGGCGCAGCGCGCGCGGTGCTGGCCATGGTGCTGAAGCGAAGGCCGCGCCGCCCCGGCGGCAGCCCGACAGGGCTTGTTTGCAAACGGCAGCCCTGGCGACAAAAGAAGACAGCGTTGGAGCTTCACATGACAGAACTCGGAATCTGCCTCCCTTACCAGACACGTAATGATTTTAATGCCAGCTAATATAGGCAGCCCCTTTCACTAATTCAAAACAGGTAGGGCGTTTTCCTGGAAGATCCAAAATAAGCTTCAAAACCTGAGGACAAACTGTCAGTGTCTATTTTCTTCCTGCCACCGAGTTTTCTAAGAATTGTGCTATTCAGACAAGCAGAGAGAAGAGGAAAAGGAAGCACCTCTCTGTGGCATGGTTTGTGGCTATGAATGCTGAGCACCTTCAGGTATCTCCCCCTCTCCCCAACAGTCATGTCCTTTTGAAAGGTACAGCTTAATCCATTCCTCTGTCCTCAGTATCCCCTGTAAGCACCTCCCCTGCCCTACACCTTGCTAATCTCATTTCTGGATGCATAAATGGTACATGAATGAACTTTTCCCATGACCATGAGATCTCTTACAACACAGTCCAAACTCTGATCTAAAACCAATCTAACTGTATAGGCAAGAGACTGTCTCAAGAGGCAGAGGCTTTTAGCTTGGCTTTTTGAATCAGTTCTGATCTGAATGTGGCAGGTTGGGAGTATATACTCTAACTTTCTCCATACATTGGATAAAACACGTGGGAGCTCAGCTTGGAGTTACACATGCCTTAAACCAGGCATTGTATCACTGTGCAAATGTCCCAGGTGTATGAATCTCATCTTTAGGACAGAACACTCTCCATCTTTTATTGCCTTTTGTGTGTGGGGGGGTGGGTGTGAAAGGAAGATAAAAATGTGGGAACTTCGAAGTATAATTACAGTGGACCTGCAGATTGTGGCATAGGAAAAAGAAAATGAAAAAGAATGCCAGTACTAATCCTATTGAATGACAACTTATCCAATACAGGTTGAAAAGACAGCAGTACCTGTTGAATTTATTGTAATTTTTCTTCCAGAAGCCTAAGGACAGATATAGCCTAGAGCAAGTCAGATATTTATCCAGTGAGGATAGGTAAAATAATGGACGTAAGCCACAGGAGAGAGCATAAACATTAAATTCTAAGGATCATGGAACTGATTACAGGAAGAAGATGGAGCTTCACGAGACAAGAAACTAGGTTTCAGAATGGTGTAGAAATATATTGATGCTAGTCCTACTAGGATGGGGGGGCAGATGATATGGATTAGAAGTTCTCTTTCAACACAAGCAATTGGTATATCCCTACATCCATTTTTTTCCTCTTGAAATAGAGAAAATATAAATTAAATTGAATCTAATGACCCTAGTTGATTTTCATATAGGCATATATATTCCTCAAACAGACAGAAGTTCACATTGCAGAGAAGACAGCTCAGAACTCAGGAACAAAACAAAGCTGGATGCCAGCCCCATGGTTGTGCTTGCCTGTGCTTCTGTCGTTGTTTACTCTCCTTTTCCAGTTCTGCAGAAAACATCATGCAAAAGCAAGGAGACGGCACTAAAACATCTCCAGCTTCAGAATGATGAAGAGCCTTCAAGATTACCAGCACTGATTTCATCTGTCCTGCATTCCATGAGGCTCTTTCAGTTTCCCAACACTTCATTGCAAAAAGCTGAATAGAAACTGCTTCTGGTAACACCCAAGAAGATAAGATGCCTACAACAGGGACAAAAACTGTCTCCTGAGCTTTGTTTCATGCAGAAACGTGGCATTGAAATACATCTTTGTGATGTGACGTTTAACTCATCAAGACAATGCGGTTAACTCATCAAGACAATGAAGCTTCATTTAACGATACTCTTAAGCTGAATAAATCAATTTTCTGTACTTTGAGGTGAGCATGATCTGCTTATAACCAATCCACAACAACATTCATTATTTATGTGTAGGTAGCTATTTGTTTCCTCTCATTCCTCTTCTCAATTTGATAATAATGAATTGTAAATTCAAACATTAGGAAGTGTGGCAGTTACAGAATCCTTGTTATCAAGTTGCTGATCCATGATTTACACAGTCCCTAGAGTTAGAACAAGGTGCTAGAGAATAAGCTCACTTGGTCACGGGTTTATTGTTCAGACAGAACTGTGTAAATGTGTATAAATCAGGATTCTAGAAGTTCTCACCTACACTCAAACCATCTTTGTTTTCTTGCATATCAAAGACTCCTGCTTACATCCATATGCCTTTCTGCGGTCTTAATGCTCCTTCCCTTTGAAACTTCATGACTAAAACTGCCTTATTTTTCCATCTGGACTGGAAAAGCATACCAAAGTTTTTTAATATACTCACCACTTCCCCTTCATTTGTTTCCTTTTTTAAGAAAACATTTCATCTAGATGAAAGTAGAGTATAACTTAATCAAAATATTTCAAACACTGGCTCTGCTCATATAAATACATCTTTAAAAACAGAACAAAAATTAGACAGCAACAAAAAAACCCACAAAAACAAAAAGGAAAAAAGGAAATGCTTGGAGTTTTCCCTGAATTAAGATGGAGGCAATCAAAATATTATTTTCTGTGCAGTCCTGCTTGTGATGTAAAGGACAGCTTAGCTGCAAAATGAAATAAAGCTTCTTCTGCAGCGGAGATGATAACTGATGGTTGCTACAAAGCACAGGAGGTTACAATAGGTAGGAGGCTAACAATCATTCTGCCATATGATTCAGTGTCGATCACCTGAGAAATCTGATCACCTTTTTGTATAAAAACAAAGTATCAAAAGGAAAAAATAGGATCCAAAGCATAATTTCCAAACTTTTGTAAAGCAGCATAGCTGCATCTGAATATGTTCACATTGTATTCATACAGGCAAAACCTGCTCAGGGAAACTTCTCAGTAGCTACTCAGAGAACATGCACAAATTCTATTTGTCTGCACACATTATTGTTTTCATAAAGTTATATATTCCACACTATTCTCTAACATCTCATACTTGGTGTTAGATCTCAACCAAAAAAGACATATACAGTCAAAATGCATGAATTCTAAATATAGCACATACTTTAAAATTCAGCTAAGAAGGTGACCTATCACTTCATAAGCCAAATTTAGCTATGCTATAGCTTGATTTTGCCTACTTCTATTCTAGTAAACCTATTTTTTCCTGATTTTTTAAAGGGGCAAGCATACGGGGAAGAGTGGAAAGAGGCTGTTTAAAAATATTATATCGTATCATCACTGGCACATTATTTTTAAGTTGTTTTATTTAGAATGCACTATTTTTAAAGCTGCTGCATGTAAAAGCAAATTTACTTAACTTCTGTGTCAGTCATAAAATAAACACCTAGTAAATTATCTGAATCAAACAAAAAGGCTACAATTAGAAGTCTATTTTTTATATTATTTTAGAAGTATTTTTTTGTTTCATCTATTCCCATGTCTGAAATTATAATTAAAAAAAAAATCACTAAGAATGAAAAATGGTACTGCCACCTTCTATTTCTCTGAGTCACCTTCGGGAAAAAAATGCCTATTCACCTTTGTGTACAAGTCAAACAACTGTCATTAGAGCTCAACACTTTTCACTCAAGGAGTCACTACATCTTTTGCAGCTGAACAGTCATGCTTGAAATTGCCAGCAGGTGATAGAAAACCAAGATATACCACAGCTAAGCAGGTTTAGTCTGACAGAGTAGTTGCTTTTTAAATTGACCATGTTCTTGTACTATGTAAAATTTGTCTTTACATAGACATACAGGCATTGATTTTGAAAAACTCAAATACTTTATGCTATGCCAGTCTGCAACTATGCACATATGTTAATAGAATATCTGCATCTGCAGGCAGCCTGTTGCATATTATATTGCATATTAAGTGGTCATATGCACAGGAAAATTATTTCACATCTAAACACTAAAAGAAAACTAGTTGATAAAGGCTGATTGAAGGTGAAAGAAAGAAAAATAATTGATCTAACAATCAGTTTTCAGTTGTTTCAATTAAACAATAAATCTCTAAATTCACAGTTTTAGGTTTTCAGATTAGGAGTTCATTTGGTTTTAGAAGACGAGAAATATTCCTATGAAAATTACTATCCTTCAAAAGCATGCTACAAGATTCCTATGTAAAGTTGTACACTGTGCAAAGAATATGCCTCTGCAAAGCTCAGGTCTGTAAAAGCAATAATTCTAAGAAGCAGCTGATACAATTTTACCTTTTTTAGATCTGCTAGAAATGTTTTTCTCCTCCACGAATCCTAGAGCCCACTGCAGACAATTGTCTGACACACCATACCTGCCTTTCCCCCCCCACACAGTATACAATTGCACAATGAGAGCTAATATTAAAGACATGGTCATGCATGTAAAATTCTTTGTTTGACAAATCAGCTCTTCTTTTCTAAGAAATTGCTCATCTAACCATCAAGTGACTGATACAATATCACTTGCTGAGATGCATGCATCAAAATTCCAAAGCTAGCCAATAGCAAGTAACTTATGGAACAAAGGCGGGTGCAGGGGATAAACAGATAAACAGAACATGCAGTTTCCTTTATTTCATGTTTGTTTTGCATACACAGCAACAGAGTTGCTTAACAACCATGAAACTGGTGCAACTTCATTAATTTTAGCATATTCAGAAACAATATTTGGAAGACTCAGTGCATGAACTCTTCTGTGACTATAAAGTTGTAGCATTCAGAGAAGGAGTCAGTGGCCTTTAAATAGTAGCCTAGTTCTTAATAGCCTAGTTCTTCTGCTCTGTCTGCAATTTTCGGTAGTCACTTAGCCAGTTTCTGCGGGCCAGATGAAGAAATTTTGATTATCATCTTAACTCCTCTGCAACTTGGTGCATTTATGTGTAGCTTCAGTGCTTATATTGCTTTAGATACGGAACTGCTAAGAATTACCATCATCACTGTAAGAACAGCATAAATTCAAGATCTAAAGGAGATTTACAAAGAAAAATTAAAAAAAAAAAAAGCGTTCTTTTCCTTCAACATACTTCTCTTGAAAACAAAAAGGTCACAGTGTTTCCGTGTGTTGAAAGTGAAGGACAAACTCTTTTTACAAGAGTGCATATCACTATCACATTAAATCTCTCGTTTGAAAGCAAAGAGAAAAAGAGAAAAGGCACAGCAAACCCCCTGACTGAAAGTCCTACATATCAACTGACTAAATGCAGCAAGGGCCTTCACTCCCAGCAAATAAACAAAAGCCAGCTTTACTGCATCATGCTGATTTCTCTCTGCTGTCAGTCCTCATCAGAATACAGTGAAGTCCACTAGGCAAGGAAAAAGATATTGTAGACCAAACCTTTCCGACAAGATACATTTTTTTTGTTTTATTAAAGCAATGAAGAACCAAACAAATAGCATTAAAAAGAGAAAAAAATAATCCACATAGCCTGGAAGAGGGTAAGTTTCTCAAGGTTGTACTTCCTTTTTTGTGGTAACAGGTGTTTCCACTTTGAGAAACTACGTTTTTAAAGAATAACATTTTGAGAAAAAAATGTAAATCAGTTCACCTTCACAGTAAGTTTCCTGTTTAATTTAATACTACAAATATTATTAAATACTACAAAAATGCAAACAACAGGAGAACTTACGTCTTTTTTTACCCCAGAGGATGCAAGTCTCTGTAATTCTCCATATGGGTAACAAAAGGTCTGTTTCTGACAGGATTTGAACCTGAGTGCAAGTTTGTGCTGTCACAACTGAGTTTGCTCCCAGGTTTCCAGGATGTAACTCAGCAAAGGGTTAACAGCAAGACACAGCAATGATACTGCACTCACCAGGACAGCTTAAACCTGATCCAACTTAAGACAATGGGAATCTCTTCACATACATTACAGGAAACTAGTCCAGAACTTTATACTAAGAATCCCGTAATAATAGTAAGTAACAGGAAGTCAGGCAGAAAGAAATTATTGAGAATTTTCCTAGACTCAGACAGGGTTAATTTCTCAGTTTTTGCATACAGTGTCACGCACAATTTGTGCAGGGCCCAAGACCCTTCCCTTCCCTCTGACAACAAAGAGGTTGTTGTTTAGCAACACTGTGACTGCTTGAAGGCTATGTTGGAGTGTGGATTAATAATGAATTTAAAAGGAAGAGCAGCACCTATTTGCTAAGTAAACTCTGCTTCCTGAAGTACTTGGGGGTTTCATTAGCAGTGACCCTTCTCAGTGCAGGCCAGAGCCAATTCGCTTAAGAAACCAGCAACCATTCCTTGCACAAATGCAGTCCCCAGTGGCATAGCTACAGGCTATTTTAACATCTAATTCTTCGTTTTTGGTATTTAAAGGACTTCAGCTCTTTCAAGACCAGAGCAAACAAACAGAAGCAGCATAAATAGATAATTGTGAAAAAGACAAACCTTTACATGAATCATCCTCAATGGGCTGCTTGAAAGCCGTTATGTCATTGAAAGTGCAAAGAAATAAAACCACTTTATCCTGCTCATTTCGAATCGGAGCAATTTTCACAAAGAACCAGACAGGTGTTCCTGGAAACAAACATATCAAAAAGTTGGTCAATGGTAGGCAGAACAGTTAATGTGCGAGTTTAGATGTTTACACTTCAAAATCAGCCATCTGTAAATGTTGCAAACACCCATTAGGAAAAATGACAAAGCAGCTGACAAGAGTGCTAGTTAAGTTCTCTGCTCTGCCTCTGATTAGATTTTTAATCTTTGGGGATCACTATTTCTGGGCTTCATCTACAAAGTGAGTACTTGAACATACGAAGTTTTTTGTGATCTTCTGAAAGAAGAGCTCCATGTACGTACAAAGGGTGCATACAACAGTCTTGCTGGTTCTGTGCGGGACTTGGGAACAGGCCAACTGTGTCTAGTCCGCGACCATAATAACAGAGTCTCAACTCAAGAGCATGACTAGTTTGGTTGACCTTACCCTTCTTTGCAAACAGGCAGCACCATCCCCCCAACAACTACATCAGCCTCTGCCCAGCTTCAAGAGCCGGGCTCTGGGAGCTCTGGTCAAGCCTGCAAATCTTCCCATGCCAGGTAAATCCTTTACAAGCTGCCTTTCAGCCTGCCTTGTCCTGAGCCTGCTCACAATCACTCTAGTGTGAAGCAAGACGCAAGAATTCAGGAAAGAACAAGCCATCAGGACCAGGCCATGGGCTGTGGATAGCAGTAAGTTGTACTGCATAGAACTGTACTTTTCTAATTCCTGCAGTAGATAAACTACTAATGAAAACTGCTTGAGAGATTAGAGCCTGCACATCACAGAAGAAGGTGATCCCAGATAATGACCCTTCTGATGTTGCTGTCAATTTTCCCTGACATCTATCCACACAGATCACCTTGAGGAGCAAAACTGTCAGTCAGCCCTGCCATTCTATATTTTTGGCAGTTCTGCTGAGGCTGCTGAAAAGACCGTAGCGATAGCAATTAAGTTCCATGTAACAAGATGGCGTCTACCACTCTAGTTTCACAGGAGTCAACACACCAATGTTAGTGACATTTGAGTATAAGCCAATTGGAGGGCTCAGAACAAAGTGGTTGGCTTCTGCATGTCGTAACACATCCTCCTTGAAGGTACCTTATTTAAGTCTGCAGTTTTAACTTTGGTCACAAAAAGATGACTACTCCTCCAGCTGTGAGGTACATGGCAATCAGGAGACTCCAGGGTCACCAGGCCCAGGCCTGCAAGGAGCTTGCACATGAGTTTTCAGACTGTCCCTACACCCTCAACGATGACAAAAGAAACCTCACAGTTGCTTTTCTAGGCAATAAGATATAAGAGCCAAAGAGAGGATTCAGGTTTGCTTCTTGTGAGCAACTTTTCTCTTGAGTATTCCCTGTGACCTATGCTTGGAGAGAAGGGTCTACCTACCAGGGGCCAATATAATCAGCAGGATTTTAACCATCTAGGAAAGCCAGAATAAACATCACCACACGAAATTATTGTCACTCATGCGGGAAAGCCTATTCTAGAAAGAAAAGAAACAGTCTTCTAAGATCACTCTTTCTCGATCACAGGATCCTCCTCTAGGCTAGAGATCAGATTCTCTTTCACCTGAATTGCTCACTATTTTAACATGAGTACTACATGGTACATTTCACGCAATAGTTAATTATAACTAGGGCTACATGTGCTTCCTGACTGTCAAAGGGTCACAGGGAAACCTCAGGTATTTCACAAGGTACTGTTCAGCAAAGCAAGCAAAGGCAGCTTTTTTTAATCAACTGTGTTAATAAAACAGAGGTTGTTTGCTACCAGTACCTTACCTGGCTGTTTCCCAGCCTCTATGCTTAGCAATCTTTCCTGGCCACAGAAAGCCAGGGCATCTCCAAGACCCATGGAAAACTTCCATAAACGAAGTTCAATTCCTAAGGCTCCCACTGTGCCTGCATAGTACAGGCAGTGTCAAACCCTGGCTGAGATTCCATGCCATATGTACAGCCACCTCTATAAACAGCAGGGTATATGATGCATGGAGGCCTCTGCTCAAAAACCAGAGAAATCCAGATGGAATCACTGATGGTCATTTCTGGATCATGGCTGCATGGCAGAAAGTATTCAGGGGTCTATATATATATTTTCTAATTTTTTTAAAAGAATTAGCATTCCTGAACAACCCCTTCCAATAAAGTAGGGGTAAGCAAAAATGCTAAGTGCAAGAAAAGATTCAGCAAAGTAACTGTGCCAGTAAAATCATCATTAATTTGCTAATGAGCTTAGAAGACACTGCCACAAAGCAGCCAACAGCAATTTTCAAGACAGTAACACCCTTCACCCTTTCTCAGGAGCTCCTAAAATTGCCTATCTCTGTTTCTTCTTGCCTACTTGTTTTTCCCGTCTTCACATGTGAACTATTCTGAGGCTGATCAAATCCGTACCTTGCTTTTACACAGACTCCTTGGTGACTAATGGTTTTTTATTTTGCCCACTTCAACACCCTTCACTAACACTGCAACTTTTTAATCAGCCAGGATCTCCATCTACAGCCTTGCTTTTTGATCTCCATCTACATGCACTTGCTTTTTTGATTAGGGATTCTTTCCCCTCCCCAAAAACACTTTGTATTGTTTTCCTACTTCAAGCTGCAGCCATTCTGCTATGGGCTGCTCATAACATTCACCTTGATAGCATTGAGGCTGAATTACACACTCAACTTCATCTCTGCCTCTCACAGCTATAAAAACTTATTATCCTGCTTTTGAAGATGCTGTACACATCACAGAAACAAACAGAAAGTATGCAATTCACCCTCTTATTCTGGCTACTTGCCAGATACATGCTGTCATCTTCTCTTTGTGATTACCCTATGATATGATGTTGCAAGATTTTTCTAAGATGTTCTGAATGCAGCAAGAGGAAAGACTTTTCCCGATAACCTGTAGAAGGCTGCTGCAGGGCAAGGAGCTTCTATCAGCAGGATTCTTACTTTCTGACTCCCTTGACTCCCACTCCTGTGCTGCATTATTTATAGTAAAAAGGAAAACAAAATACTGTTATACCTAGAACCAAGTGTAGATCTTAGTGATGTGGCCCGCAGGCAATATGAAAGAGCCAGGTATCCTTGATAGCTAAAAGTAGGTTGTTTTGATGACTGTCACTACTTGGGTACCCTTATAATTTCCAGAGTGTCAGAGCGCCATGAACAGGGTGTATTCCAGGGCAGACCATAAAGTCAAGGTGGCACATGTGGTCTGTGTAAATCATCTTCCAGTTTTGGATTTACACTGTAACACAGCAATAGCAGAAATAAGCAGATGGAAAATTCTGCCAGGCCATGTATCTGTCTCCCCAACACTATTCAGTATTTTTCCCTGCAGCATGCTCCCCACCATCTTGTCAGTCTCTTGTGTGAACAGGAGACAAGTGGATCGAAAAATACAATCATGAGGTGAGTGCTCACAATGCTGGGTTGCATGGGCTTTCAACAGTGCCCTGCCACCAGGAGCTCATTCATAGCAGAACTGGGATCTGAACTGTGGGAACACACTGAAAGGCTCAGCCAAGACGTGGCTGTGCTCAGGTTTTTTCCTGCATACTGGTTTAATTATCAGAAGAATTTTACTTTTTAAACATTAAACAGTTTTATTAAACAGGAAAGCTTACAGTATAAACCACTTATAAATCAGGTCGGAAACTAGAATTTCAACCTCCTGCAGGCAGCCCTCATACACTTGGTGTCAAAGCCAATGTCCCTGCTCAGCCAGACAATCATGACTGGCAAGAGGCACAAACAAGGCCATTTTAATGAAAAATGTGATTTTCAGATTCAGCCTAAGGGTTATTCAGGGAGTGAACCTGCAGCATGTTTCAGAGCTCTCATAGCAAAACAAGAGTAACTTCATCATATGCCCCCAAGTCTGCATTGACGTACAGCCGTGCAGAAACTGTTTACCAGTGTTTTCAACAATACATCTACTTTCATTTACATTTTGTGTTCAGTCCTGGCAAACTCTCTTACTGGCAAAATTCAATGATAATGCCAATGTACAAACAAAGAAATAAACACTCGTGAGCCACGCTGGCTTCTGTTAGATTTGCAATCAACAGTGAAAGAATCCAGAGTTTGCCTAATGGCATAGGACCAATCCTGCTAGAAAAGGGAATGTCACATCAAAGCTGGTGGAGAAGCAGTATGAACAACTGGGAAGAAATTAAAATCTACACTGAACTTCTGACAGTAGCCATAGCACCAGTCCATCTCATGGAACCAGGATTATGTAGCTAATTCCAGAATTAAAAGATGCAGCTCTTAATAGTTTTCACTGGCCTGAGCACAGTACTTACAGTGGTTCCTTAAAGGCAAGACAATTTTAACAGCTGTGATTCAGGTTCCGAGTCTTCTTCAGACTAACACAGTAAATGTCTCTACACCTTATAGTTTCCCATCTGTAACACAAATACTACTGTCTCATCCTTCTCCCCTTTTCCAGTCCTGTGTATTTCAACAGTGATATGACGTTCAGCCCCTTGCTGAGCTGGAACACCAGCATTTAACATGCTGTTTAACTTTGGTTGAGGTTCTTCAGAAACTCTCATAGTATCAAAGTGAATGAGACGATAAAGGTCTATTCTGGCTTCTCCCCCTAAGCATACTGAAGACCTCTCCTTCAGTTTTAACTCCTGTCAAACAAAAATAGGCTACAATGAATATAAAAATCACTGTCTAATTATGCTCTTTCCCCATATCTTGAACCATTTAATCAGAGGTCAATTTACCAGCTGTTTTTCAAAACTACAGAAAGCACATTGCTTAAATAAAACTGCAATAACCAATTTTTCTTTCCACAAAGTAAAGCAAAATTAGTTTATAAACATACTGAAAAAAACAAGTTTTGACAATTCAGCTGATGTCTTCAGTGCCCTTACTGAATGGGACAAGTTTCCTCAAAGCAGCACAACCTTTGCATTACTTGATAATGTTTCAGTCAAACAGTCATCAGACAGGTATTTCCCTGAAGGTAAACAGTCAAACAGTATGGAAATGAAAAGGATAGAAGCTTGTGCTGTCTCCAGCAACTCCTACGTGCAGTGATGCAGACAGCAGGACTTCAGTTATATAAACAGCACTGCTTACCATTTCAGTCACCCCTTTTGGAGTTTCACTTATGCCCATGTACTCAGCAGGAGATTGTTTATCTCTATCCCATGCAGACCACATGGTTTGTCCAATATCAAATTAGCAAACCAGCTGATGAGGTGCGATCAGAGTTAGGCAAGCCACTATATCCACACAGATTATAACTGGGAGCACAGAGGAGCCTCTGACATTTGACCATGCAAGATAAGGAGCAAAAGTCTTCCCATAGACTCTACCTTCTAGCAGCAAGTGTGCACTGAATGAGAACAAACCAACTCAGTATGTAGCTCACCACTCTGTGTCAATACTAATAGACCATAAAATACATTTCCAGCACTTTAAAAGCTGTTACCTTCATGTTTTCCACATCTGGTGCTGCTATGCTCTGGCAGCTAATGCTTCTAAAGGTCAGATCTTTACATGCTAAGATAAGGAAAATCAATTTCAGTCCCCAAAGGTGGAATCGCTATGCACAGGGGTTATCCTGTGATACTGAAACAACACAGTAAGAAAAAGGTTCAGCACACACACACTTGTACTGCAGCAGTGTTGATACGGTTTTGCCGATTCTGAGTTCTCTGAAGAACAGAAAGTGAGTATAAGGAAGGGGAAGACACAGGGAAGTCTTGATATCTTCTTTCCATTTACCCCAGATAAAATACTTAAGGATTACTACTGGAAAGTCTTACTGCTCTGTATATGTTTGAGGAAATGACAGCAGGTCTTGCTTGCCAACACATTTGAAGCTGACAAGATCAGTGGGAATTATGAGTTTTATGAATCCAAAATACTTAGATTTGACCTTGCTGAAGGTAACTGAACTCATGCAGATGGATTTAACAGAAGAGGAGATGCAGGTGTGCACACTGCTTGACAAATACAGAGCTAGATTTCAATGGGAGGCTCAGGAGGATACATGCCACTTCACTCCAACACCCTCACTCTTTCCTGCTTCTGGTCCTATGCAATGATTTGGTTTAGCAAAGGTTTCCATCTGGAGACACTAGAGGCACAGGACACACAAATATAAATGGTTTTAGATGGTTTTAACCAGTAACAGTCATAAGAAACTCTCCCTAGTGGTGGGCAATCAGAGGTCTACCAGCCTGAAGTGAATTCTGCTCTCTATAAATTAGGATGGGGTTTTTTGTCTGTTTTTTAACCTCTGTAGAAAGCACTGGTCCCAGGGGTAAGCACAAATAGAATCTAGCAAATCACTGTCTTGGGCTTATTTGTCATTCTTTGACATCTAAAAGCCTTCTAATATATTGGGGGAGGGTGGTGCATGTGTTAAAAAAATATTCAACAAACAAAAAAGAAAAAACCCACACAAATATTCATAGTATTAAATTTGTTAAACATTCAAGCACCCAGAAAACCGGGGAAGTGAACCCCAACATAAATTGAAAGAGAAGTCCAGCCTTTGGGACTCTCACCATAATATAGGTACTCAGAGAAGAGCTACTGCTTATCCAAAGCACTTTGCAGTGTGCAAAATAATTACCCAGAGGCAACCCTTTGGCTGCTGCCATTCCACTGGCCTCACCCATAGAAAACCTCTGAAAAAATAAAAAATAAATTAAGAAAAAAAGGTGTCACCACTCTCCACAGCACGGGGAGCAATGGGAATGTCTTTGCTCAGGCAGGGAACACTTGAAGACTCTTTGTAACTCTTCATCCATTTTAGTTTTGAAGAGTCCAGCCCACTTCTGATATTCTTCCACTCAAGCAGATCAAACATTACATAGAAAGGGGGGTTAGATTTCAAATGGGCACCACCTCTTCAGAGGCAGACAGAAACAAGTAAGCTTATATTCTTAAAAAAATTTACTTCAGCAATAATGGAAGCAACTGCATCTAGAAGAAGCCTGCTTTTGCACTGCTTGTAACCCAGACCTATGTTGTAGATGGAAAAACAGGCAATGAAAGTCCAAGGTTAATTTACTCAGCCATTTTAATTTATGAGGCTGGCTATAAAGTATAAAAGCCTAACAAATGGCTGTCAAAGTCTCATAAGAAGCTAGATGCTTAAGCTGCATCAGTTCAGATAAGCTAAGATATGAATAGGACTAGATACAAAATATTTTATAATACACTAAGCCATATCCTTCCTTGGTGTAAATTAACATAACTCAACCGATTTCAGTGAGACTTAGCAATGTTTTGATGTTCCCATATAAAAATAAACAATACATCCAGCATCACTGAACACTCACATCTAATCAAACAATGGAACTGAAGCTCTCACATGAAATTACTGTCAACCTGTCTGTTGTCATTTTGCAGTCCAGATTAAAGAAAGCTTTCACTTTGTCTCCTTCCAGGTATGACCATGAATCTCTACTGAATGCAACAGGGTGGCATCAGAGCCTCAATGACAAAAATCTGGTGGCTGTGCACCTGCTTGCTCCAATTGCTTCCAATTATCCTGAAGGATGAAGGAGCTCTGCATTTCTAGGAAGCAATTCTGCCAGAGAATAACCATGATCGTCACACATTTGCTAAGGAATCAAGGGCCTAGCCCAAGCAACCATCAAATCTCTATTGCATCTTAACTTCAAGTCTGAAAAGAGGGAGGATAGTCACTTTTGGATGGGAGGAGGGCTGGACAGAGAAAGGGGAGGCCAGGGTAGGGGCAGTATCCATAAATACAAACATGATGAAGGCAAAAAATTGTATCATTCTTCTGAATACCTCAGCCTGTGCTGTTTCTAGAGTTGATATTGTGAATTGCAATGAAGTTGCTGAATACACTGTACCTATCAACATCTAGATGGGGTATTTTTATCAGACAGCCAAGTACAGACTAGCACTGCGTCACCACCATGGAGAGTGCAGTGTCAAAAAAAAAAAGCCTATCACTTCTAGTAGCATTATTAAATGTCTCCATCTATTGTTGACATGTCTAGTGTAAGATCAGGACATAATTGTTACTCAGAAAAAGAGAGAGATGACTGCTGCTCATAAAGATACAAGATGAAGATAGACCCGCGCTAGCAACACCATAGTTAACCTGAAACTCCTGCTTTGTTTTCCTTCCGCCCCCACCACCCCCCGCAAAAAGAGAGAGATTGTATTGTTAAAACAGCTAGAAGTACATGAAATGTGCAGGCTGTGAAAAATGTACCAATTATTCAACAACACAAAAATGGAAGAAAAACTTGCTATATATCATGACTGTTAGTTTATAGGGAGGGAGTGGACAGGTAAAGAAAAACAAAAATCTATTTCCTGTCTAATTTGCTGGGTAATTTGAAGAAGAAAAATAGAATAAGAGAAGAATAGAGACACAAATAAAAAGAAAAAAGAGGAGGAAAAAAGATATCTAACAAAATTCAGGGTCGTTTCCAAACCCTTCAAACTGAGAGTAGGTGGAAAGCAATCATGTTCATTGCCCAAGCAGGCAGCTGCCATAGTTGCAGGCAAAGGTAAGGTGACCACAAAGGCAAGACCACTTAGCAGTCTGGGTGCTAAGTGACTTGTATACAAGCCGATGTTCTTCTATGATGTGGCTGATTCTGAGAAAAAGCTCCAGGATGTCCCCTTTTCAGTACTTTTCAGTTACGACTCTCCAGTGTTATTAGTCAGTCTCTGCAACAGTAGTTAATGTACCTCTAAAGCTATGAATCTAACAAACATAAGAGCACTGTGTTTTGTTAAACTTAAAAGCAAGTGCTATGCTTTCCTTTTTCCCATGCCTGTGACCCTCTGCGCACACGGCAGAACCATCGCAGCTCTGCTTTTTGGCGTGTCGCACAACACAGCCTCTGCACAGCTGGACTTTGTTCTAGGCCGCCTCTCCTCAGGGAAGTGCACAGCAGGGCAGGAAACATTCCTCACTCCACAGTTACCTTTCTTTTAATCTGCATAAAAGACAGAGAGGCCCCAGGCTCTACTACAGGCCATATGCTGCAGCAATGACAGAAGAGTAGCTGCAGAGCCTCTTGGTGCCAAATCACTGTTCACTAAGAGAGAATTCCAGACCCTCCTAGATCCCATGACTGCAGCTTATTTACTTGGCTTTGGATGCATAGATGCGAGCTGCATATGTCCCTACGGCTACTAACTGAGCTAGGAACAGAAATCAGCTTTAAGAAATAGGTAAACACTGGAGGCAGATAACACCAGAAGGAAAGAAGCACAAAGCAAGGCCACTCAGCACATACAGCTTTTCAAACAAGTTGGACCAGCAAAGTTGTGCTCCAGAAGAGCCCTGGTTAACGGCACGGTGTGAGAAGCCATGATGCTTTGAACAGGCTAAAAAGAGAAGAAAAAGACTAGAAGAGAGATGAAGCAAAAATCTCTCAAGGGTGGTTGTTTTTTTTCCCCAAAAACCAATTCCGTGTACTTTGGCACTACTGCTTCTTAGAAGAACAGATTAATTCTGATAGAAAACAAGCAGCTCCACACATCCACAGATCAGCACTAGCACACATAAGCATTATCTTTTAGCTTTTGTGTTGTGCCTGTGGTTCTCTCACCAACCTCCATCAGTACTAGCTGGTCATTTCAAGAGAAATACCAACGGTTCACACACACAGATAGATTGGATAACCTTTCCCCAGAATACTGGTCTTCCTAACAAGAAACAAAGCAGCAATGACATTAACTGTCAAAAATTACATCATAGCATTTTATGCTATATTTTGTGGTTAAAGTCTTCCATGCCCACTGATGTTCCAACTGATCATCACAGCTGTAATGGGAAGGAGCTGCCAGCGGGATGCTTCTGCAAGGTACCCTCCCCTGTACACAGACACTACCAGTTTCATGATTAGAAGGCAAAATTGTTAACAGTGAAATTAGTTACAGAATGCAGACTTTCAGCTTAATATTTGGCTAGGCTAAAGACCTCAGTGCATTTACACTTCAAGTGGCATTAAGTAGATGACAGTAACTGTGCCATGACACAGTCAACACTAGATGTGGCAACACGTTTTGGGCAAGTAGTTCATTTCCTGACATATGCAGTTACAGACAGACTGAAATTCCTAGGAGAAAATCATGTCCCAATTAAGGAATTTTTGTTCAAAACAAAAGACAGTTTCATCTAAAAACATAAGAAGTAGTTCAGCTTCTAAAACAAAAGATGAGTTCTTTTTATTCTGAAACAGCATGTAAATACTGGCTTTGCTATGTCAAATTTTTAAAAATTGAAGAAGTATGTTCTCTGTAACGGAAACCATTTGCACAAACATAGCTTGTGTATTATCATTGCTGATGGAATCTCGAGTGTTGTCTTAAAGCATCACACACAAATTGCTCTAAATGTCAGAACAAATTAGAGAGCCTCATCTGCCTCCCTGAGTTGACTTTCATCCCTAATGTTCTCATTTCTTCCTTGTACAGGGCTTATTTAGCCCTAGAAAAAGCATAGTCCTTCAGGCTGACAGACTAGCATCTTACATTATAATTTAAAACAACTTATACACCTATGTTAACAAAGAAACCAATCAACTACTTACTGTTCTTCTTGTACATCAAGATTTCAAAGGAGTTCATCTCATAGTTCTCAAATGTTTGCCGGACCTTGTCAATTGTATCTTTGTCTGTCAGCTCTCCATACATAAAACTACAAATAAAACAAGAAATTCAAGTCAGATTCTAGACAAAGACACAAAGCCATTTGTTTACAGTGTGAAAAGAACCTATTTAGAAATAGCCCTTCTTTGATTTTGTTTCACCTGGAAAGCATATTTGACAGATGCAGCCCCAGGAGATAAAAGACAAAACTGGAATAAACAGATTACTTTTCTCCTGAAGCAACAAGCACAATACTACAAGCTATTTAACCAAAAATAAGTCTCTTCCCAAATACCTGCAGGTGCTGCTTTTTTGCATAACTTCTGCTCTGTGATATCCTGATAGCTTGCAAAATCCATCGTTGCTGTAGACAATGGGCCAATCCACTATCTGGGCATTACCCAAGACAAAATTAGTATCTGTTAGAAAAAGCACATCAGTTAGACATTAGACAAGGCTATGGTTGCATTAGAGAAAATACTCATTTCAGGATCCAATCCTGACTGATTCAGTCCCTACACATTTTTTCTCAGATACTATTCCCATTGCAGTCAAGAGGATTATTTCCAGTTTTAATTTTAAGTGCATCCTTATTTTAAAAAAAATATTAATTACGCAAAGCTTAAGAGGATGGTTTTATGCAAGTAAAACACACCATGTTTCCACGATGGCAGGTGAAATTCATCCCTTGACCAAGGACAGATTGACCAAACTGTTTCCCTCTGTGCCACATGCACTGATCCACCACAACACTCAGTTTGAACGTGAAACCTCTTACACACAGCCAAAAGATCACATGAGCAATATTTCTCCTTTCTGAATGTAGACAGAGTGGCCCCTCTCAATAGAGCCTTCACTGCCAGCCACACAAGCTCAAATACTTCTTGTGTGACGTGTACAGCACAGTGCTCCAAACTAGACTCCAGACTAACCAGGGTTAGTACTTACACCAGTAGAAAGAACCTTTTGTTTGCTGTACAAGCCAGTAAGAAAAACACTGAGTGGGTTTCACACCTCCATTCTCACCTGATCTGCATATGCAACTTTTTTTATGATTGATATCTCATTCAAATTTTGAACATACTCAATGCTGGGCCCAGACCTTGCTTTTCTCTGCTGCTTTGCCTCTTGTGCAGTTAACAAACTACACCTGTGCCAAGACAGACAGCAGCACTGGTGCTTGGGCACTGGCAGGCAGGAGGAGGAGGCAGCTTCTTTCACAGCTGTAAAGACCCCCTGACTTTTGAAAGACAGGCTGAGCAGATGCATGAGATTAAGAAGCATCCATATTTAAGGGGAGCCTTTAAGGGAGTCTATGCTGTCTACTACTCAGGATCTAACTCCAACTGCTCAAACATACATAGCTGTCATTAATGCTTCCTGCAACCAAGAGACAAAAACAAGACATTTCACCTATTAATTGCAAAGAGGTTTATTTATTTTAACTTTTCCTTTCAAAATCTTTTGTCCTGTTGCAAACTTCAAGTGGGCTTAAATAAAACATTCCTGCAGCTATCTAAATCCATTACCCAATCCCATGAACATGATTAAGTGTATCTTTATACACTCTTTAGAATGAAATATACCAGTAGTATAACTTCAAGACACTTTAACTGCTTTGTTTCTCACAGTCTCTTTTAAATACCATGGGTTTTGCTTGGTTGAAGCACTTTGTTCCAAAAACAATACACGTCTTTTACCCCTTCCTATGAATAAGTAAGCCAAGTCATTTCTCATTGCTAAAGCAAGTGCTTTTGAGTGTCTATTATAAACACTGCATTGCACTGTGTTAGGATATTTTTAAATTTTCATCAGGAAGTACAAAAAAATGACAAAAAAATATGCAAATACAAATGTTAAGCCAGGCCCTGCCCTAATCTGAATGGTGTTGTTTCATGCATGCATTCCTTCTCACCATCTTCCCTTCTCTCCATTTCCTCAAGAGCTCCTTGAAGAGCTTCTATTAACTTAAGCAGTGGCCTTCTTTTCACACTTAAACCTCAACATTGTCTTCGGATAAATAATCTCTTTTTTAAATTAAAAGCTATATAGGGCACTTTTTGGATGACCATTACTGTGCTAATCTGCTTTTAACCAGCCTTGCAACGCTTCTGTGAGGTATGACAGTGCTCTTAGCCCCTTTTACAGGTAAAATCAAATCATTAAGTCCACAAGGGAATTTAAGCATCAAAAGGCAAGACTGCTACAGCCTAGCCCTTAGATACCCAGCTCTCAAAGACTTGGGAGCTGGAAGCTCTGTGCATGGGTGAGATAGAACTGAAAAACATTAGCACAAAAAAATAGAAAATTGCCTAAGTGCAACTAGGTGATCTTTAAGGTCCATTCCAACTCTAATCATTCAATGATTCGAGCTAAACTATGGAAAACAATGAAGAAGGGGGATATTTTAAAGGTTTTTCTTCCCTTTCCTATATTACTTATGATACCTAATATTTAACATAACCATAGTTCTCATAGATAATACCCAAGATTCTTTACATTCTAAAGAATGACATTCCCACTTGCTTACCTTCTGAGGTAAGCCTGATTTTTTTGGACTGGCAGTTTCCAAAAGGATGCTTAGAGAACATGCAAATATTTCCCTCCCCACTGACAGCCTAGCAGTTTGGGTGCTCTCCTATGAGATGTGGCCTGACCTGAGGGCAGTGAAAGCTCAGCCTTCATTTCAACTCCTGAACGACTGTTACAATTATCAAGCTATTGTAGAGAACAGATGCCAATATCCTCACCATATGAGTTTTTAAGTCAGTGTAAGTTGGCTGCTGTATTTTATGCATCCCTATTAGGCAATCCTGTTAAGCTACACTGGGTGAGCCTCTCCAGGAGGTGGAGGTAGAATGCTTCATTGAGAAGTCCAGGTTGGGTTTAGTTGTGAGTTACAATCAGGCTGAGTGTTCTTTACGTACCTACAAAGCTTTAAAGGCAGTAACTTGTGCACCTATCAATTCAAAGAGCAAGTCAGGGGTTTTGATGATCCCACTGTTTTATAAGTGTCTCACTTCTAGCTAGTTCCCACTTCACATGCATCTTCACCTTTCTTTCATCTAGGTTTTACATAGCTTATAAGTAAATACTGAAGTTGGACCCAATCTCAGGAGCCAACACCACATTCCCGACTCATCTTTGGGCTTGGTCCTGCAGCTCCACTGCCACAATTTTTTAGTTCTTGCCCTGGGCTGATTCCTAGATCCAAAAAAATGCCCTGCAGGGGCCAGTGCTCGGGAACTCCCCATGTAGCTGGAAGCCTGCAGAGAAGCTGTTGTCTACTGTTGTCCCCTGTAAGCACGGCAGCCAGGCAGCCGAGAGAAACTGTAGTGTAGCACCATCCAAACTGCTAGGCCAGAAAAGAGGTTTCCAACCACCACTCCCTGCCAGCTTTCCTTGGGAGGCTACCAGGCTCAAGATGATCAATTCCTTTGTTCCCGATTTTGTTGCAAAGGGAGAGACAATCCGCATTGGTGGTTTCCAGACTTCCTGTACCCACTTTTCCTTTTTTTTTTAACTCGCTATGGCTTAACAGCCCACAGAGTGAGAGCATCAGGATCTGCAAAGAAAGGGTCTCAGAGACAAATAGGAATTTCTTTCCAGTTACTCACTCCTCTTCCCAGATCTCTTTAAAGACAAAACAATGACACAACGGTGGTTCTGTGCCTACATTTCTTCAGAAGCGTCTCCAACAACAGTGTTTTGCCTGTGAAAACACTGGCAAGACACAGCATAAAATAAGGACTCCCACTTATAACTCCCCTGCATAGTTTATTCTGACAGAGAACCCGGAGGTAGAAGGGCTGTTCTCATTGCTATCATTTACATTCAATTGCATTGACATCCCTGACAATGTGCTGCTTGGAGACAACTCATAATCTGTTAAACAATTGTTCCTAACATAAGAAAATATTAAATAACATCCATTGAGGCAAATATTGCCTCTCCATCTGTAGGGACACAGGGTCCCAGAGGCCAGGAAACAGCTGTGGCTTTGTTGCACAACAAGCACGAGGGATGCTCTAGTGAACTCTGAGTATCACAGGGCAAAGCCTCTTGGGGACTCACAAGTGGGTCAACAAGGCTGGGAAAGGAGTTGATCAGAGGAAGACCGTGAAGAAATCCACTGCTAAATTCTCTTCAAAGACTTGGGGTAAAATGTACACGTAATAGCTGCAGTACTCAAACTGTTTAGTGACTTGAGGCACCTCTTTGAAAGGACTCAAAGGACTCCCTTACCAGGAAATCAATTTCTATCACAATGCCAATTGGGTTAGCAGTATTGCCTGGCCCAAGGAGAAGCTGTAAGTATCATTGGCCCACCTTATCAGTTCCAAGAAGAATTGAGCTAGGAACTGGAGAGGAGGGGCTCATATAAAAGAAGACTTGGGGTTCTGGCTTGTGCTGCATTTGGCACAGCCTGAGCGAGATCTCTGGGAGGCACAGAAATACGTAAAGTGCAGCACAGAGCACCTCATGTTACAGAAACACAAGTGAGAACTGTAGCATCTCAAAGGCAGCAAAATTACTTGCATGAGTAGGGTGGGCTTCTGTGATGAGGGTCTGCAGCACTGGTTAATTTGTGAAGAGCCCCACTTCATATATCTAGCTTGCATTTTCCACAAATCAGTTCTGTTCACTGCAGTATATCCACACGTCAGCCTTTACACACTCAAATGTCAGACCGGTTTTGGATTATCACTTTAAACTAGTCACAGTGGCTTTAAAGCAACAAGAAAAACATTTTAACTCCCTCCAAAACGTAAGACTGGATTTTGCTCAGCTGCTGAAAGCAATACTTTCCTCTACTCACAAAATACCTCATCACAGAAGAATCAGAAAATGTTTTTCCAAATAACAGCAATCCTCTAACAGCAGCATGTCTCCAGGAACATCCACCCTCACTGAAGCTACCGTACCTACTAAATCTTGTTGCTCAGACCACCAAAATGCCTGCCAAGAAGCACCACCTCACAGACACATAGCTGGTCAGGACTAGCTGCCTGAGGAGAGGTCACCTCCTTTGCAAAGAGCATGAAGCAAATTACTGAAATCCTTCCTCCCTCCCTGCACTGCTGCATATTCGCACCCATGGCATCCCAGCCGTTCCTGTAAGGCAGACCTTGCCAAGCTGAGCCCCCCAACTCTTTCCAGAGGCCAGCACACCAGTTCTGCCTTCCCTGTCCCTTCAATTGATGCACAGGCCCTTTTCAGGGACACATTGGCAGAACGTCAGACACATTCCCAGAATGCTGCCAGACACATTCCCACATTGCTGTCTGCACAGAGGAGGCACACAGAGGCAACCAAGAGGAAACCTCTGCTCAGCGTGTTGTGCTGCAGACCTTGGTAACCGCAGAGGCTGGTGCCCACTGCACTTTCAAATATGTATGCAGGTCTGTCAAAGCAAGTGTGCTCAGGTAGGCACTATGCACAAATGTCATTTAAATGTGTTAATATCTTTTCCCACAGTCATCACAAAAATACAAAACTCAAAAGATTTGCTCCTAATTTACTCCCCCGTCAGTGGAAGGAGAATCAGGCTCATTGGGGTGGGAAGACCTACTCCTACACCAAACTTGCTACTTCTCCCATCAGCCTCCAACAGAACAGAAACTGCCCTCCTCATTCTAGACGACAGTCTTCATCATGTTGGGTGAGCACACAACCCTGGTTTATGGACACCAGCATGTCTTTTTTATCATGTCTCAAACTCCTCCCATGGACCTTCAGTGGAGCAAAGCTAGACCTATAGCATTACAAAGCACAAACCACTACTACGGCAGAACTAAAAGAACTGCTTAGTAAATAGGTTTCTTATGCTACCCATAGTCACTGGGGGTAGGGGTGGAGGATACAGCCTCCTTAGCTGCTGTTCCGTTAGCTGGGCATAAAGCAGCATAGAAATGTGCAGTAGACAGAAATCATGTGCAACCGTCATATGATTAAAGACTGTATCAAAGAGCTTAAGTACAAGGGACAGATGAGTTTCTAAACAATTCTGGTATTTACAGCTTGTGACTTTGCATCACAAGAAGCATCATTTGGATATGGGGAAAAAAAGAGATGGTTTCATTTTTGGTAGGGAACACAACAAATGGAAATAGAACTTTGTTTGTAAGTAGGCCGTCAAAATTGCTACAGTCACACAGCTCATAGTGTGCTTTTGCTATAACAATTTGCAAAGGATAGGTATGTATGAATTTTTGCTCATGTTTAGTCTTACCTTTGAAAAAAGTAAAACAGCAGCATTTAGTCACACTGATCAGTTACATTGTTCAAATGTAACTTCTGAGATCAAAATACAGCCCTAAATCAGTACAAATAAGTCAAACTGAATTTCAAGCATCTATTCAATCCTTTCTTTGCATACATGGGATTCAAGGCTCGCACTTCAGGGAGGAAAGACAGGAACCAACCAAATTTTCATTTTAACAGAAGTGCTGTAACTGTATTCAAAGCAAGTACAGAGCTGCTCAAAGCACTGAAAGACTATTCATATAGTAGAATAAAAGTAATAGGACAAAATTCTGCTCTTCCACCCACATTCTCCTCTAGAAGTCAATGGTGTTACATGGATACACATATCCACTCAGTATCTCCTTGTATTCATTCCTGGAGTGGGAGTGTGTCAATGTTTAAATATCCCACTGAACAACTTGATCTCTCTATAGAATAATGATATAGTGGTCTCAAAAATGCGCATCCTTAATATAGAGACAAAATTATTTTAAGCTGTAGCCTCAACGCATTATGAAACCTTATAGAAAGCTTCATTTGAACTTAGGTGTTTTAAAAAAGTTTTATATAACTATTTATTTTAGAGAAACAAAAATGGATTTAAAAGCTCCTTGGCTGCTACAGCAGCAGTCAAACATGACTTACACTGTCATGTGTACTCCAGAACATAGTGCAAGTAAAGGCTGAAAAGAATTATTTAAAAATTTATTTCATCATTCTTACCACAAGTAACAAAAGAGACACTAACTAAAACAACAACTTCAAGTGACTCACTTTGAATCATTACAGAAAATGAATTCTAATTTCAGCCAGCAATATAGATAAAAACTACTGGTTTCATCTCAACATTTGTTGTTTTGCATTGTTACAGCAAATATTTCACAGTAGGCCTCTACCATGAGAAAAGTTTAAATTGAAAAGAATACATCCCTCCAACACCAGAAGCTATAAAATCTTCATAATTTTCTGTATTTTTTAAAAATAAAAAAAAAATAGTGCAGAATAACAGACAAAAATAGTTGAAATGGAAAGTTCACAGAAGCTGTCATATGTATTTTATGCATAGCATCATTCTTCACCTATCCCTGAAGTACTGTCCATATTGAGAAATTAAAAATAAAAAAAAAGACAAGCCATTTAGACAATGTCAGAAATTAGAAAGTTCATCAGTTTTAAGAGTCACACATTGCACCATTCTTAATAAAGGACAAAAATACTATTTAGCAGTGAGACTTCACAATTTCATTGGTCAGGGTTTTGTTCCCCCCCACCTGATCTTAAAAGAAATCCAGGAAAAAGCATGTTTTAGTTGCATTGATTATATGGGTCTTCCATCAGTTTAAAGAAGCCATTTGATTTACTGATTATAGCCACAGCCATCAAAAGCCTTAAAAGCATTTGACAAGACCTAACTCCCTGCTCACTTTTAGCTATATGAGTTACAAAAATGCATTAACAAATTCTCCAATGAATGGGTTTCATTAAGATTTGTTTTATGATCTTGTTCTAGGATTTAATGTAGAAATGGATTGATATATTGAAGTATCACAGCAGAACTTCTTGAGCTTTCAGAACATTAATTTTAAAACACATTATCTATCATCTCTGTGTTGTACAGTTTTTTTCTCACTATCTATAAAAGTCATTTTAAGGAAATCAGGTCGTACATTTCTAAATGCATAAAGATGCACAGACAAAACTAGAAGCTTCTGGCCTAGTAAAATCTAGCAAAAAAAAAAAAATTATACTCAATTCAGATGATACTGAGAAAAAAAAGTCAGTACTGAATAGATATTTTGATCTACTGACCAATTGCATGAAAAACCTGGATGAAAATAAAAGGGTCTCTGCAGTTTTTAACTTAGAAAAGAAGGAAGAAACAAAATCCTTTCCTTTGTTTCATTCTCAGTTTAAGAAGACGTCCATAACACAGAACCTAAAAGTTGTCCCCTTGTGGGTTTTGAAGGTCTGCTGCTTTCATGGCTAAATGCCTTGTTTTAATCAGTGCCAACAGACAGACCTACACTCCTGGACTTTACTCAGCCAAAAGTGATTTTACAGGAAATCTTGAATAAGCTGGGTCTTGCAGGATTAGATACAAAAGGGTACAGACTCAGCTTCAACCACTGGATGCCAGATTTGTGGAGGATAACATTCACCCTGCCTTGCACAGGGCAAGCCATAGTAATGGCAAGAGAAACAAAATCTTCAGCTAAAGACACTCTATACATATAGCACCATCTTATTATTGATCCAGCAGTTTTCCATGTGTTTTTTGCAAGGTGTGACTCTGGCAAAGAGCCTTCCGTACAAGGGAAGAGAAGTATTCTCCAGGCCAGACCCCTCTATTCCATTATGCTGGGTTTCTTTATACTGAGATTAACCCACTGAAGTCTGGAAGGTTGATGAGACTTTAAATTGACAGCATGGCAGAAAACCCCCCGCATATCCACTACAGCCTTCCAAGTCAGCCCATTTGGGAGCTTTAAGAACTAGGATAATTTAACTTAGACATTGCACCTCATAAGGAATACCTCAATATTGCTTTTCCCTGTGCACACTTAACTTTGTGCCTTTCAATACTTTCACGTCTAAAACAGTCACTAAAACACATATCCCTATTCAATAGAACCTCACTAGATCACACCAGGATGTAATGTACCAGCAGCACAAAGCTTCTGAGCTCATCGTCTGCAAATAATGAATTTTACCCAGTGTTGCTTGAAGATTCATTGAAAATTATGGAAATTTATGAACTGTCAGGAAATCAAACATATTCTATCAAAAGGAAACAGAAAAGTGTACTCTGCCCCAAAAACATGCTTGCTAATTTCAACAAAAGCAGTCGTGTTCTCAGTATGAAAATGCTTTGTTGGTGATTGATGCTATTTACCAAAAGTTGTTGCACTAGTATAAGGTACCCCAGTGATGCCCAGAACCTGACTGCCCACGGCACATCACATACAGAGGAGTGACACAGAGCTTGCATTCACATATGCATTCCCTACCAACATAACAGCTCAGCAGTCTGGAAGTGATTAGACCCACAACACTTAAGATAGTAAACCCTGCCTTCGGGGAAGCACGCCTATACTGCTTCTGGACCCAAATGGCATTATCAGCAGCCGGGTCTGCATCTCCATACCATGCTCACTGCTTTAGGTTTTGAAGGGAAAGCAGACAGGGGCAGGTTGCAGCAGACACAGCACTGTCTGCAACCACTGTTTGCAAGCATTTCGTTCAAATGAACATTTTATTCAAGAGCAAAAGTATGAAAATAAAACCGGGTTTAGTTCTTCATTCTCTGGTAGTTTCCTCCACATTTCTCTCTGGCTGAACACAAAACCAGGTTTTTCCATTTCAGAGCTGTTTATAATGGAGTTAATTTCTCTCCTAGGTCTCAGGCAATGGTATAAGGTTAGCATGCCCAGGTTGCAGAACGTTTATTGTACTGGGATCTTATAGTCTCCAATGGAAGTAATGCCATACATCATGGAAATGTCTGTTATTCTCAGGACTTGTGTCTGAAGGTGGTTTTTCTTTCCACCTACAGGGAACTTGCTGCATTCTCCATCAAAGGGTGCAGGTTTGCTGCCATGCCTAGTGTCTCCTTAGGGTGTTCCCACGGGACTTAGTGAAAGCAAGATTAAATTCACACAAGCCTTATGCCCTCTTACCTCCCCTTCTTCCAACCTCCTTGCTTTGTCAATAAATCAGAAAAGCATCTGTGACTTCCACTGAAATTTCAAAGCCATGTAAATGCAGGGCTTGTGTTTGCCATCCTTACACAAGCACAACTACCACGTACCTCAGTTAGAATTTTGACCAAGGAAGGACTGCAGAACCCATCCGGCATTTATGTAAACTGAAAATTATTTTTGCCTCCATTTATTGATAAAGCATTGGAACATCACAAAGAATCAGTATTCTCTATAACATACTCCACCATTTGAATTGGGTGCCTTGGCCATGAACCAAGATTATAACTGTTATTGTTATAGTGCTTGTATACTGTGGGTATATTACATTACCCAAGAAAAACATTAATATCACATTAGCAGTAACCATCAGGGGCTAGGGATTCTTTACATACTGCACTGTTTTACAGCACGGGCTCATTTTCTGTCCCATTGGGTGTTCTGCTCTTTAAATATTTCAATGCTTCAAACAATTTTTTGCCAACCAAGCACTACATACACCATTTATTTTTCTAGCTCTGTGGCTAGTATAGAAACACAGCTTTTAAACATTAAATACAAGACAAGCAGGATTATGGTGTCCCTCATTTCAAAGAAGAGCCTTAAGTTCACACTTCATCCAAAAGGTCTTCTTGTGAGAAGAAATCACAGAGGACCAGATGAGGTCTATGGGTCCCAGTGGACGAGAGTAGATGAGTGGATTCTTTCCTGTGTGTGCTATCATAAGGCCATCTATCCCAGAGTGGGGTGAGAAATTCTCAATTCCTTTTTTAATCCAACGTATGGAGAATACTGTGCAGCTTTTGGCTGGCACTTAGTGCATGAGAACCCATCTCAGTTGATATGCAACTTAAGAAGAATCTCTTGTCCCTAATAACTCTAAAGGAGATGATTCAGACCAATGGAGTTTGAAGTAAGTCTTGCTGCAGATGGTGTGATATAAACATAAGCAAAATACTAGCCCTAAAGGAAAAACACAGAACTTGCATGCCTATGCACACTGCTATTACCTTTAGCCACTGAAGGTGCGCCAGTTTACCAATCCCACATCTAATATGAAAGGCTGTTCAAAGAACTACTTACTAAACTGCTGGTAAAAACCAGTATAATTAGCGGTGTCCTCAGAGGAAGGATTCCAAAAGTGGTTGCATGCCAATTACTTTGTTATTACCATACGTCCTCTTTCACTGAGTTAACGTCCCCTGCCCCAAAATGTAACATGTAGCAGGAATGTGCTTTCCTCAATGCACCTGTGACTGTGGATGCATGTCATATACAAGTACCTTTAAGTGAAGCACTTATTCAGTATCTGTTTCTGTTCTATGACCAAATTCCTCTCCTTTCAAAGGGAATCCTCACCAAATTAGAAAAATTCCTGTATCTGTATCTACTCAATACCTGTTAGCACTACTTAATTTGCTTGCACGCGCCAGCCAATACAGTTTGACAACAAGCCCAGTGTTTATTTGGCAAATCCCAAATGGCCTAGATAGTTTCATTGCAGGTCACGTTACTACCCAGTCAAATGAAACCAAGAAGGGGGAGCCAAACCTCAAGCTTTATGGGCCCATTTAAGCACTCATCCTGTGGGCATCCCAAATCATCTCAAAGGCCAAGTAGGCAGGCCAAGCCGAGACAGGCAACAAGGAACAGGTATGTTTCCATTCTGCCTTCACGCTGTCTGGCATAGCCCTGCCAGACGAGAAGAGAAAAAGAAGACTATCCTTGTCTCCTGAACAAGATGGAAGTTACAAGAGGCTGATGGTCCCACATTAGCACTGATTCATACAGCATTTGTATGTGACAGCATCACATTTACAGCAAAGCTGGACTGGGTGCAGCAAAAACTAGAAGGCACATTACAGAAGAAATGGTCTTCTAAACCTGAGTCACTTCCCTAAGCTTCTCCTAACATGTCTGAGCTGTGCATCACTTCCTACCAGGCTTAATCTAAAAAACTTGTATTGATTACAGCCCTCAGGACTTGCTGAGCATTTGGAAATGGAGTGCTGTCATTTCACCTGCTCTGTCTAGCACCACGCTCTGTTATGACACCTTCTTAATAATGGGGGAAGAGAGGAAGAAACAGAGCATAGCTTCTGCAGCATGACTCCCCCCATCTCCAAACCTCAACTGATTTACTGCATCAAGGTTTTGGCACGGAAAGTCAAAAGAGAAAATTGTTTTTTAATGAAGAAAATAATCTACAAACTCAAGGCAGTTTTGAGAAAAGCCTTAGATAACTGGTGTTAGAAGATTAGAGAAGCAGCCTGAATGTGATGAAACATTTCATTTTTTAAAAAAGAGGGCGAGATTCACTGTAAGAACGGCGAGTATTTTTTCAGGAATGCAGCTTCCAATCCCTTCCCTTCTATAGGAAAGTTGCAGAGAGAAACAACCTATAAAAAGAGTCTCGCAATTTTATGTGAAAATATAGTCTTATCAAAGGCTATTTCTCCAATAATAGCACCTAATTGAAAAAAGAAAAAAAAAAGTCATTCTTTGGATAATTTGAGTTTTTAGCTGCTTATCAAGACAGTTAATTGTCTGCCTTATCAGAACAAGCTGACTATATTTTTAATTAACACATCTTGTCTTGTCTTCAAAAGGAGCTTGATCCTGCATATTCTCAATCATACTAGAAGTTCTTAATCCCGTAAATAACCCCACTGAAGTCAATGGAAGCACGAAAAATGGCAGAACTTAGGTTCTTAGCTTTTAAAAAACGCACATGCCTAGGTTTAAACAAATACATAAATGTTTGCATGGTCTCACACTTACTGAGGGAGCAGCTTTTGGGAAGTCCCTAAGTGAAAGAATCTGGATAACATTAATGCATATTGCATGCAATTGTGAAATTCGAGGCATTTTCCACCCCACAGTTTTCCAAGAGAAAGACCTGGTTACAGTGCACTAGGAAAAAAAAACAATTATCTTCCCTCAGCCCTCAAAACGCCAAACTCTCTCCTCACTTACGACAAACCTTCCCTTTCCACTCAGACTTGCAACCCCCACCGATCCCCCAGCACCGGGCTTTTTCCCTTCCCAGAGACCATCTTGAATCCCCGCACCGCCTCCCCGGCCCAAGCCGCCGTGCCCTCGGGGCACGCAGCCCCTCGCCGACGGCGGGACCCCACCCGTGGCCCGACCCCGCTCTTAACCTCCCCGGCACCCCGCGGGTCAGGCCCCGGCGCTGGCCCCGGTTCGCCCCCGGGGCGCGGATCCCGCCCCGCACCGGGCACAGCCCAGCTCTCCCCGGGCGCCCCGCCGTGCCGGCGCACCTGCAGCCGGAGCCCCGCCGGGACCCGGCCGCCCCGCCGCCCGGGCCGGGGGCTCTCCGCAGGACTTGGGGCGGCGCAGCCGGCCGGCGGCACGGGCTTCGGCCCCGCCACCTGGATGCGCCGCTTCGGCGGAACCGCCTGGGAGCGCCCGGGGCACAACGCCCGGGGCTGCCCCCGCTGAGGAAGCGGCAGGCTGCTTCGCCCCGGTGAGGGCTCGCCTTCAGCTCCGGGGCGCGGGCGGCGGCGCCTCTCCGCCGCCCCGGTCCCCCTGCTTACCGTTAGACCTTCGCACGATGTTCTCCAGAAACGTGTTCTGAGGCGCCACCAGCCCTCGCCTTCCCCCGGCCATAGCGGCCTCTTCGCGGCAGCGCGGACGCGGAGGCTTCGCTCAGGGCTCTGCCGCGCCGCTTCCCGCCCGCCCCATGCCTCCGCCGGGACCGGCAGGGCTGTGCGGC
>KZ505752.1:252326-266157 GCA_002844005.1 Limosa lapponica baueri | reverse complement strand
CTTCCCCCGCAGCGCCCCCTGCCGGCCGCCGCCGCCCCGCGCCGCCGCGCCGCAAGGCCGGTGCTGCAGCGCCATCGTCTGGGCGCGGCGCGGCGCTCGCTGAGGGGAGGCCGCCCCGGGCGCCCGCGGCTGGGCAACGGAGCCCGCCCCGTGAGCTCAGGGGGGGCGAGGAGGCACCGGCACTGCTCACGGCCGCGCCTTAGCGGGAAACCGTGCGGCGGGCGGGCGGAGGGGGGCGAGCGAGGGGCCGGAGGGCCCAACGGCCGCCGAGCCTGAGAGAGCTCTGCCCGCTCCCCTCCCGCCCGGCGGGCCCTCACCGGTGGTCCCGGGGGTGCTGAGAAGCTCGGAGCGCTTCCAAACCGCACACAAGCTCGCCGGGAGGTACCTCCGTCTGCCGTGAGGGGCCGCTGCCTCCCGCCCCGGGCGGGACGACGACGCCGGACGCCGGAGGCTTCGCGCTGAGGCCCCCGCCCCGGGCGGCTGCTGGGGCTCCCCCGGTGCTACTGCCCCGGCCGGCGCCTCACGCTTCGCTGTGATCATTTGCTACTGAGTATTATGTGGCCAAACTGATTAACAGCTCAGTGCCAGCGGCGAGATAAACTGTTTAAATATAACCTTTGACAGGTCTCGCACGCTTTGAAATACTTAATTTGCAGCAGGTTTTCAGCGGGGGATAAAACGACTTTGTTCTTTCCCCCTCACCAATCTATCAGTAAATGGAAAATACTCAGATCTTCTTAATTTAAAAGGCAGATTTTCTTGCTGGCGTTGGCACTTACTTGCTGTAACGCCTCGTTAAGCGCAGCGCATTCAGGCCCTGCATCTCAGGGCACGTTCGAGACACGAGCGTGCTTCCTCATGATCACACGCCGGGGGAAAAGCCGTGTCCCACAACGCAAGCGAATACAGCAGGGCAAAGACAATGGGCAACATCACTCCGGCTTTTCAAGGATTTTTCACAGAATTCTGGCACTGCCCAGCTAACCCTCGCCAGGGTAATGCCATGGGAGCCACTTTTAAACCCATTGTGAACCGTATTCCGGCCATCCCTGGGTTCGCTGCCAAAGAGGGACAGGTCAGAAGAGAACAATCAAGCACCTGGAGTTGCAAAAAGGCCACTGATTGTCCTCAAAACGTTGTTGGGTTGTGAAAAAAATCCCACGGAAGCACTTATGTGCGTCTTTACGCACCTAAATCTATCCCCAACAACTGTGTATAGGAAGAGCTTAGGTTGTTTACCTCCTGCTAGCTTCAGCAGCACAGACCAGACCTGAAGAGATCTTAAACTCTCTGGCAATTTCCCCAGAAAAATTGTAACTGTAACCTTTGACATCGAATTTATACAACTGCTAACAACCAGGAGTGAGGTTTTGAAAAACCGGGCTCTGGAAGACTGTTTCGTTATTCCTCTAAGCCACTGTGCCAGAGGGCTAGGTAAGTGCCAGCTGTCCGAGCTTCTGCCGGGCTCTGCAGGAATATCTGTGAGTTGGAGACATCTGGCAGCTGGCAGACATTGCAGAAACTTTGAGGCTTTTAAAGAAAAAAAAAAAAAAAGATTTTAAACTGAATCAGCAAGTACACAGAAGTGGGAGCAAGGAGACACAGAGTAAGAAGGAAAAGCTGTATTTTTTCTGGAACTCCATGAAGTGTGGGCTGGCTGCTGTTAGCGTTGCATCGTGTGGCCCAGTCTCCAATTGTCTAGCTCTGATTATTTGATTTTTCAGGGCATCGTGCTTAATCCTGCAAGCTCCATGTCAAAGATACCATTTTAGCTAGGCTGGGGTTTACACCTATCTTGTAACATTGCAAATGAATAAAATGTTATAGCAAATTAAAGATTTCTCCTATTTTTTCTATCTCCTTTAGACTTTTTCCCCCACTGCAAAAAATGATTCCTGCTGGTGATACGAGTTTTTCACCACTACTGCAGGGGGACACTGCGTTAATGTTTCACTGTGATTATTTTGAATCCTATACTCATTTTCTTGCCATTACTGATAAATTTTCCAAGTGATACAAAGCTGGAAGCAAAGACCCACTTTGAAGCAGCGCACATACACTGTCTGACTTCATTATTAGATGGTTGCCTCTCTCCAGCTATCAATTTTTTGGGAAGTTGAAAACTGGAATTTCTTCATTTGCTTGATTGCTAAAGCCTCATGGACAAAACTTAATACCCAACACTTTCACTTAAGGCCATAAAAGGTCATAGTTTGCTACAGAGGACATTCAACTGTATTTTATTATGCTGCTCTTTCAGCCTGTTGTTTTTTCCTGGAAAAGGCCCTAGGTCAGGACTTGCAGTAGCACCCCAGTGACCGTCCCCTGTCTGCAGAGCCTTAAGCTACTGTTCCACAGTCACTCTGAGCAGCAGCTGCTGCTGCAAAAAGGACAGATTTGCCTTCATCTAAGCTGTGCGTATTTGTCACCCCACTTGAATTGAAAACCAGCCTGAAAAGAAACCCAGCACTGGTGGTGAATGAGGAAAGGCAGCTGAGACACCTCCCTTTTTGGCAGCAGACTGTATTTACGCCAGCCCATTTACTACCATGACCGTAACTTCCAGTGTTGATACACACAAACATGTTGAAAACTCTATCATCAATAAAAACATTAGTTCCAGACACTAATTTGTGGGAATGTCATTAAACCCCATGGCATCTATGAAATAAAAATGTTGGAACAGGGCAGAGCTCATTTCTTTCATCTTGTCACAAGGTTCCCCCCTGAGAGACAGATACTACTGTAACTTCGCTCAAAAACTTCCCCGTAGTCAGCCACACAGTGTCTCTAGGTAATCTGTTCCAACATCTAAGTCTCGTAAGAGAGCTTTCCCTAAAATACTGCCAAGTCATCTGCATCTGGTCTTTAAAGCTAGTAAAAACTCTTTCTTCTGCAGGCACAAAAATTGCCAACCCTTCACGCACTTGAAAACTTGGGGGAGGGCTGCTGTGGTGCCCCTCTGTCCGCTCGCTCTCACCGCCTTTCAGTCTGAACACACCCAGCTATTCCCAAGCTGCGCAAGACTCTTGCTGTTAGACTCCCTCAGTGCTTTGGGGCTTTTCATTTTCACACCATCACATCAGTAAAGAAACACAGTAGGTAGGGAAGCCTCATATGCTTAAAATTTAATTAATTTCTATTGAAAAGCACTGTTGTTCTTCAAGGCCTTTTTGATTTCTATCCTGTTTTTCACACTGCCTTTTGTTCTTTGTTGAAAAAGTAAACTGTCAAAAAACAGAGTTACAACAAACTATCACCAAGCCTGAAAATAAAAAGAACACGCGATGTTTAAAGTGAGTTCCGTTTGTATACTAACGTATGTTTTTTGCTAAACTGTCAAAATAAAAAACATTCATTTATAGTGTAACAAATTAAAGAAGGTAATGCAGAAGTTACTTTGCCATAGACACTAAACACAAAAGGAAATTCTGAATTCAAATTAAGATGGAAAAAACAATGATAACTTTATTTATTCTTTTTTTACATTGAAATCAATAAAGCAGTTATTATTCTAGAAATTCTTACCCCCAGAAGTCTGCAGGCTAAGGCCGCCATCTGAATACACACATACGTGAACACTTAGTTGCTTGTGATTAACATTATTTGTTGTCTTACGGAATAAGCAATGAGAAAGAAGCAAAAGTTAGACCTTAAAACTAAGGCAAGTCCATCGATGAACAAGTACACGCACGTCTATCAAAAGGAAAGAATTTGGGAAAACATTTGTGCATGTTCCTGAAACTGTTCAATTTATTACTGCAACTAATTTTAACCAAAATGCTCCAGATGTTGGCAAAGTTCAGCCTGAGTTCCTAAAGGTCTAATTATTTCTGCAGCCTAAGGTCAAACAAAACTTTTAACTCAAAGAAATATCCAGTTGCACAGCAGATTGTAGACCTAAGAATTGAGAAATTTTAGTATTTCCAAATAGCCATAACAAATTTGTCAAAAAATATACATAGACACTTTTCCAGTTTCGGAATTACTGAATTTTCTCCAGACTTTTTATGGGTAACAAATATGGAAAAATAACTAAAAAATCCTAACTTCTGAATGGAAGAAAAAGAATCTCAAAATAAAACTGATGAGAGTACACAGCCAGACTTTTATTTATACATCTAACATTTGGAGTGTGGGCCAACAGGGAAGAACTGTTCCTTCTTAGAGCAGCTCAAAAGGGCATAGAAAAAAAAATTTCCCCATTTGGACAGCATGTCCATCTCCATTTATTTCAACAGGAGGTGGCATGCTGGCCTTCCAGATTTAGAGAAAAAAAACCAAAAAACAAACGAAAAAAAACAACCCCGACACAAACACAAAAAAACCACCAAAAAACCAACAAAATCACAACTCAACACAAAAACGTCCCCAGAGACCCCGATTAGGACATCAGCTACTATCACCATTTTCCTCACTGCAGGCATCTCTATTCAGCCCTCTCAGTTCAACCCTGCCCTGCCCATGGTGTCTCTCAGTCCCAAAGCAGAGGCAGTGACACACTGAAGTGTTATTACCCAGAGGAGGAAAAGAAATTCACTACAGTTTCTTTGGTTCCAAGTCTGGTAGGTTTTTTGTTAACATTTTTATTGTGTACCTCAGTTAGCTTCATTTCTCCTGTGCCTGGGTCAATACAAAACAAGGCAAAATGATGCAACTTGGGTGCAGCTTGCTCTAATTCTAACAGAATGCAGGGGACCCCACTAAGTAACTTTAATAAGTATTTTTATTTCCATGCCCTGTCCACAACAAGCCTAGGAACCCATAGTTCTGGGTGATAGTTTTTTGTTAAGCAGCAAGGAGCACTGCAGGCTGTATTACTGTGTTAAGTTACTGACTGCATTTTTCTCTCTCAACTGTGGTCCAGTAGTCACTGATTTAACAATATGAAAAAGCTACTTTTAATCCTACATTTTCATAATTTGCTGTACAAAGAACAAAAACTAGCTGGTTTAGGCCCAGATTCAGAAAAATAACTCCTAGTTAGGAATATGCTTGCGCTAGCTAGTAGGTCTTCCATCTCTCTTTTTTTTTTTTCCTACTTTGGCCCTAAAACATCCCTTTTTAGCCACTGCCATTGGTGTAAACCATGCGATTAGCTTTCTGAACAACCCTTGGATTCTACTGTACAGCAGTTTCCAAGAATGAAATAATACAAAGTAGAATAGCTAAATAATATGGAGTCAGACTTCCCAAATTATAATGTATAGCCTAACTCTCTAATTTAAAAAGCAGAACAATCCTAAAAACCTCATTGCTTGTTCTCTGGACAGAAGCATCCTACCTGTAAAGTTGACAGTGGTGACGACAGTGCTAGAGCCTCTTTCACATTAACCTCTCTGAGAAACACACCTCAAAAAATACCCAGTATAAAACTACGCTTAACACAGGGAATAAGTTTCTTACACAGTGTCTGTATCTCATAGCTTTTGCCTTACATGTGCTCAGAATTCCTGTTTTGGAGTTACATAAAGTTGATCTCTTACCTCACAACTTCACTGACCATATCTGCTGCTTGTATGATTTCAATTTTAAAAGGTTTGTCAACAGACAGAAAACACACCCCTGTTCTGAAAAAAAAAAACAAACAAACCTAAAACAGTGAAGGGGGAAAAAAGCAAACCAAACTCTTCTCACTTCATTTAAAAGTTTTACTGAGTCTAACGTTTCATCATGTATTTCCCACTTACTGATCTTCCTGTCAACACACAGGATTACTTGCAGTATTTGCTTTCTCTGCAGACAGAACTTTGTTGCATTCTTTGACAGTGGGGGGCATACGCAGAAGTAGCCAAACAACTCATGAGCACAAATCTGGAAAGAAAGAAAAAGAAAAAAAGAAAAAACACCAACCACTTTGTAACTAGCTTAGGACTGACATTTTTTAAAATTTAAAATGTAGATATAGTGATCACCTATTTTCTCATTCTAACATCTCTTACTGTTATCTTCTGCAGTTGCACTGAGCAAAACCCCTCATTTTCTAAGTTTGATCTTACCTTAATAGCATTTTTCCCACGACCTTCATGGGCAGTGGTCTCATATCTAGTCCTAGTGACAAATATCACATAAGCCTAAAGTCAGACAGGCCACTGATTTTTGTAAACACTTGGATACCTGCTGAGGGCTTTTTATGCCTTTTCTGATTTTGGTAAATTTTTTTTACAATATATTCAGTTCGGGCACTGCCAGTTACAATGTTTATAAGGAGCTCACATTTTACGTGTTTATAAGGAGCTCGCATGATGTTCAGTCATTAATAGAGACGCTCTATGAATTTCAAAGTGTTTAAACAAATAGAAGAGGATTCCTTTTTGTGCTTCCATTGATTACTGTGAAGCAAAAACTGCTGCCAGTTAATTGACACAAAAGTTTCTACGTAAAGTCACACAGAACAAAGAAATATCAGGACATTCTTTAAAAAAGATGCACCATAATATCCAAACCTATCTCCAGCCACCCAACCGAAATACAGTGTATGGCATAAAGGAGGGCGAAGTTAGGGAAGGATTGGTTGTGGTGGGACACAGGCTTGTCAGAAGTGAATGTTTATGCATGAAACACCAGCAGAAGCACCATCTATCAAAGATGCCTTTGGCAGTTCTGCAGTATCAGTAGGGAGTGGAGCTCCAGCAGTGGGCTTGGAGAGCAACTCTGAAACCTGGATCATCCCCGTGGTTTTCCAGAACCCTAGAAGTCTAACACAAACAGACCTCATAACAGGCTCCCAGACTATAACGTATTTCAAGTTTTAATTAGGCAGATGCTTAAACCAAGGGTAACATCCACCTTCATTAAAAGGGGTGTAATCCAGATGAAAGATAGTGAACTATATATAAGCAAGTAAAAACCTCACCTTCAGTATAAGAGTATTTATTTAATACATTGGTTGAGAGTGAATTTGAAGTGGGTATTTTTCTAAAATCTATTGTGGAAACCAACGATAGCAAGGTCCTAGTGGTATCCTCGTGGAATCTCCTTCTCCGGAGATATTAAAAACCCGCCTGGAAGCGTTCCTGTCCAGCCTGGTCTAGGTGAACCTGCTTTGGCAGGGGGGTTGGATTAGAGGATCTCTGAAGGTCCCTTCCAAGCCCTACAGTTCTGTGATTCTGTGATCCAGCATTTTCCTCCTAAAAGTTACACAAGCATGAGTTTTGTTTTTCACTCCCGGTTTAACAAATACTCTGGCAGAAATACTGTGAACTGCTGAATCTTCCCAAGGAGAATTTTCCTAGTGTAGACTGACCCTTTATGTTCATACCCTCAAATGCAAGATTGTGGATTTCAGTTTTATATTTATGTAGTTTTTATCTGCCTCAGACAGGAGAAGAGAGACTCATCACTCCTGAAAGCGTTATATAACACAACCTGAGGAGCCAGACAGAGCCATATTGATTTGTTCATTGTTGAGTTGGGGTTTTTTAACAGAACAGACTTAGGAGAACCATTTGTACTCCTAGAAAAATCCAGTGAAATGGTATCATAATAACAATTTCCATGTGGGAAAATAAATCTTACACTTTTCAGAAAAATTAACAATTATATTTTTATTGCTTGCAACTCCATCTTACAGATATTCTCAAAACAGAACTTCTACTGATCCTTCCTAAACTGCATACTTGAACTGTGGATCATTACATCGGCCAAACAATAGTTACAGTAGGAAAAGATATGATACTTGAATAGCAATAATGTTCTGGTATCTGCACAGTCCAGCCACACAGACCTCCAAAATACAGCATAGTTCCATAACACAGGATTTTCTAAGAAATGGTATATACTTTTCTATAGAAATCATGAGATGGAAAACAAAAATACAAACTCTTCTAATACCTCAGGAACCTTCTTTTGGTCATACAGAGTCAGTGTTATTTTCCACTTTACACCTCCCCTGCCCTTAAACCACAAGAAGCCAGGTATGATAAACTATAGAGAACAAAATTTAGCAGGAAGTGCCAATATGCTGAAGCATAAAATGTTATTACAGTGCAAGGCCCAAGACATACAGCAAAACAAGCTGCCACTACTGGTTACCACACCAGTCTTTATCCTTTTTTTCACATGCAAAGATGTATCACCTTCTTCAAATGAGATGCTTAACACTACTACCTTTAATTCTTCCAAATCCCTCAAGATTACTCCTACAATGACACTGTGTCTTAAATGGATGGGCAGTACAGGGTTATAGTAATTTTACCTGTTTGTTCACATTAACATATTACTGCTGTTTCCCTTATTCTCCCTTGGTTTTCTTAATGTTGATTACACACACTGACTGCACCCTCATTAAACAGTAAGCTGTTTGGGGCAAGCTTATCTCTTTTCAGGATTAGGCACAAAACATAGTAACGTACAAGAGCTTTTTTTTATTATTATTCTGGTATGTGTTGAAGGACATTTCTCTCAAGGAAGTGAGTGTTTGGAATTATTAACTACAAGAAAATCTTGCACAGTATGTTCCTTTCATAATGTTACTTCACAGAAGGAAAAAGAGGAGAAAAAAATAGGAGGGCAGATAAACATCGTTAACTCACAGCAAATGGTCACCTCTTCAGGTACAACAACAATGGACAACCTGACAAGAAAGAATAAAGCGCAAGTTTAGCACACATTTCACTAAGTGCATGAAATCAAAGCAGTTGTTTTGCTTTACATTTTAAATAACCAAACTAACACAAAAAATCCAAATGCCATGCAGGAGAAGTAAAATTACATTTCTTGCGGAAGTCCAACAGCTTTAAGTATCAATTAGGTGAGCTCTGCTTTCCACTGAACAGTCCTATGAAAAGTAGGTTAGGTAGCTATATGCGGAAGTAAGACAGGACAAAGTAAAAGCACACTAGCTTAACAAAACAATTATAAAGCCTTTTTTTTTTTTCCCTATGTGAAATAACTGGCCCTAAACCCAAATTGTTTGTAAAGAGATGCCACCACTTCAGCCACATGCATGAGCTATTCATATACAGATTGAGATACTTCACTGACAATACTGAATGCCAATGTTCTGATTCAAAGACATACTGCCAGCTGTTACCAAAATTTACTTTGAAGTAGATACGGACAAACATAAGTAGTCAAATGATGTCTGTGAACTGACTTTCTGAAATGACCTCTTGTCCCGAGTTGCCTACATAACATAAGGCTAAGCCAGCTAAACTCAGGCTTTTCCCACAGTGTGTCATAATAATCAACTGGACACAGAGCTCTCTTTACTTTCTGCAAATGGTACAGCTTGCCAGATATTTAGGTTAAGTGTAGAGAAATTAAATAATGAGATTGAAAGGGCTGATCAGGAACACCTGTCCCTTCTGTCAAGAAAAAGAGGACATTTTAAAATCTTTCATTTTCTTTTAAAAGGAAAAAAAAACTGTCATACAGTGTCAGTGGAACTCACTGCTATAGAAAGTTACTGAACCAAGAACCTACAAATACGTAAAGGTGGAACAGATATTTTCATAACACATCTAGAGGAACCAAAATTATAATAAGCTTTACAATTCAGAACTTCAATAAATCTTTACAAGACCAAGAATAGCTTCTTGCCAAGACAGAATGGAGATTCTGCCTGAAAACGAGTTCCTCTGTAGACTTTGCTCTTTGTAACTGTCAGGATCAAAGTGCTGAACAAGATGGATGTTAGTACTAACCCATTACTCTAGTTTTAGGATAAGCTTTCCTACAGTGCAACAAACCATTTCAAAATACTATTTTTAACAGAGTACCATGTCCTAAAATTCCCAGCTTCATTCAACATATCAACCACCAATACTGTACAAAACAGCCCAGGTCAAGTTTTGGCAAAGGTTTCAGAAGAGCATGATTTGATCAGCTGGTGGAAGGTGAAACAACAACAGAAAAGTGTTTACAACTGCTGAAGTTCTTAGACTTCTCAAAGAAAATACAACATGATTTTCTCCACTTCCCAAGAATAAGTTACTGACTGTTCTTATACAGTCTATACTCTATGATGCTAACTAAACTGCAAAAGAATTCCATAAGGATTTGGACAGCAGATAATTCTTAAAGCCTACAACTGGAAGACAGTACTACAAAAATAAAGCAAACAAAGAAAAAAAATCTCAAATCTCAAGTGGGGAATATTAACAGCAGCAAGTCACTTAGCAAATGTTTTATTGTTGCTTTTTATTGTTGCATAGAACAAATTTTCTACCTTAATACAACATTAATACTAGAATTCAGAAATACTAATAAGTGCCCAGCTTGAGACCAATGGTGTGACCTTCCAGAGCTGTAGAAAATCCATGACTGTGCTCATCTTCCACTGGTTCCACTAAAACATGGAGTCTTTGCAAAATTCGAGAATGTTGAATGGACCACAGCAACTACCATCAGTCTGAAAGAACTGATAAATCTCACCCTGTCCACTCTAAGCCTCCCACTTACCACCCAGCAGGCAAAGTTGTGTTTAATATAAACGAAACACACTACTTGACAGATGACACCTATATATTTTCCAGCAAAGAAGTGAACAGACTCCAAGCAGTGTAATTTATCTTAAATTACCTTGATTCCAGACATGCTTTTCTTAATGTGTTTATGAAGACAAAGAACATACTTTTCTTTATGAAACATTCATACCAAAGGAAATTATAAATCTTCACATTGAAGCATGAGTTTCCAGGCTGGATATTGCTAAAGGGGTTCATGGTCATCCCATTTTCTCTGTGTTTCACACAAAACACATTATACATCTGTAGTTTTTCTGAAGAAGCAACACAAATTAATTCGACCTGTTTCTAAAAAGACACAGACTTTAAATGGTATAAAGTGACATTCCCAAGCCTGGGAACTGTCAAAATGCTCTTTCAAAAAAAACCAACAACCAAACAAAACTTTCACCATAAGTTAAAAAGCCCAAGCATGTGATCTGCAGCACTTCTATGAGCTAGAAATGTCATAGGTGAGATGGACATTATATACAAGAAAGACATTGAGGTGCTGAAGCTCATCCAAAGAAGCTCAACCAAGTTGGTAAGGGGTCTAGAGTACAAGTCTTATGAGGAGTGGCTGAGGGAGCTGGGATTGTTTAGCCTGGAGAAAAGGAGGCTGAGGGGAGACCTTATTGCTCTCTGCAACTACTTGAAAGGAGGCTGTAGCGAGTTGGGGGTCTCGGTCTCTTCTCCCAAGTAACAGGCCATAGGACAAGAGGAAAAGGCCTCAAGTTGCACCAGGGGAGGTTTACATTGGAAATCAGGAAAAATTTATTCTCGGAAGGGTTTGCCAAGCACTGGAACAGGCCACCCAGGGAAGTGGCTGAGGCACCATCTCTGGAGGTATTTAAAAGGCAGGTAGATTTTGTGCCTAGGACATGGTTTAGTGGTGAAATTGGCAGTGCTAGGTTAACAGTTGGACTTGATGATATTAAGGGTCTTTTCTGACTAAACAATTCTATAGTAATGTGGGCATATGAAACCATCTAGCGTTTTAAGAAATTATTTTGTTCCGAATAAACAGTCTTTGCTTTCCCATACCTCACCACCCGAGAGTTAATACTATATTATCCCTCACTACAAGGTCATAATAATCAATTGCAAGAGCCCACAGTCTAAGAGCCTGATTTTAAGCAATGAATTCCAAGAACCTGCTCTAAGAAAGATAATTGCAAGAGGCCTCAAATCTGCATGGAGCAACCTCAGAAGCCATGTGAGTTTGAAGCTCATTTAATTCATGGATAGTGGAAGCTCTTTCCCTTTGAGCTTCTATTTCTACTAAAGACTTTTAGCAACTCTGTTAAAAGAAAGAAGCAAATGCTCCACCTTCCCTGTTTGCAACCTCTCCATTCCTTAATTCCCTTCCTCTCTGCTGCAATCCACTTTGCACTCCAGAATCCCTCCCCTCCTTCCCAAACACAAATTTCCCCCTGGATCTATGACTTTGGGAAGTAATTTTTAAGAAGAAATGCATAGCCTCCAAGAACAAAAAACTGGCAGGCTCATAAAAAAAGTCTTTAGACTGACCCGAGTCATATCTTCTGAATGTACTGGTTACTTTGCCGTCCTCTGGGGTTTATGTTTAGAAAGAAAAATTGAGAATAATGATATATATGGTATTATTAGTCTAAGCTAATTCCTTATGTGTATTTTCTATAACAAATGCAGAATCAACCTGAGAAACAGTCTACTTTACCGTACAACATCTAATCCAGGAACACCCAGATACTCAATGTGACAGAGGAACCTCGCTACATCGAGTTGCTACTGTTTCAGTGCTTGACTTAGTGAACCTATGTTCTTTTAATGTAACCTCTGAAATGCAGTTTTAACGGTAGCCGCACAAATAACAGAAACAAAAAGGGGCAAGCTCTTCAGACAATTCTCCTCCCAACCATACTGACAAGAAATCTGTCTTCCTTCCAGGGGATTACTTTCACAGCACTTGTAACAGTTTAGCATTCTCAAAAGCTGTTACAGTTTACTAAAATGTTCAGTGGCCTTATCAGTTTAGAGAACTGACAGACACATGCAGTCATAATGCTGCATGTACGCCCAAACCTCACATCCTTAGAAAATAAAGCCAAAAAGCCTCAAATATTCAGTTTTAGGAGAACTAAAATAACAAAGCCCAATTTCCTGCAAGTTTTCTTATTGATTTTGTGTCCGAAAATTGCAAACATTGGTTGAAGATCTTCCTGTGGTTCTGGTTTTTGTGAGTGCTTTCTCTTATGTGAATTCTGTTGTGTACATTAAAATGTGAGATCGCATTGCAGTTTTTTTGCCCTCAATTGTTGAGGTGCCTGCAGGTAGCCAACCACCTTTGCTTCTACCTTTGCCTTACTAGTCTTTCTTTCCAACTCTTGGAAAGAGAGAACAGCAAGAATACAGGAGTCGGAGCTTGTTTTCTCCTATTTCTAGTGGTCAGCTGCCAAAAGCTGTCGCAAAAATGGTTCTTCAAAGACCACAATATTCCCAGAGCAAAAAGAATCTTGACAATACTTTTCTGCCATATTCTAGGAAGCACATGTAAATGAGAGGTTTTTTTCTAAAGTATAGAATTTTACCATATTGGGCTGACTTCAAGACATGTCTTGAAGTGGCAGCACCCTGCAAACATAGTAAACTACATCATGTTACAATCCTACTGTAAAGCACTAGGGACATAGTAGTCACAAGCAAGGACACAAGTAGTCATCTTTCCTTAATCTCACTGTAAGAAAGTGGCTGTGCCGTTCCAGATAGCACTCTTAAATCAACTTGGGGCAGGGAGCTGCCAGGGCAAAGTTTGGGAAGAATGACTGAGATGTGACAAAGACTGTCAGACAGTCTGGAACATGAGACTTGACTACAACATATAGCAATGCTAATTTAACAGCTATGTTTATACTTTTTTCCACATATCAGGCAACTAGATTGCCAAATTATCACTCCATCATTAAAAATACCCTTAAGACATACTTAAAGTATAGCCACAATTACATTAAATGTATTTGTGCAGAAGCAAAACCTGACTAACACATCTCCGGATTAAGTACCAAGACTCTTACCCTGTCTGCAATTCAGCTTCTAACCGGAGCCAATCTCCGCCTTTTTTTTTTTCTTCCCCTCGTAAAACCTGGATATTTTGATATGAACTGGATGGTGTCACCTGAACACTTGGTAACACACACCGGGATTAGGCTAAATAAATAAATATAAATAAATAATTTGGCGCGTTTAGAAAGAAAAATCAGCACCGTTTCACCCAGGCCCCGCAGCGCTCGGAACCACCTGCAACGCTGCCCGTTTTCTGGTGCCGGCTTCCCTGTGCCCTCAGTCCCCTCAGCCTGACTTGATCCCTGCTTTGAAGCGCTCCCCCAAAAGCCGTGGCTCGGAAG
>KZ505752.1:222020-250596 GCA_002844005.1 Limosa lapponica baueri | reverse complement strand
TTATCAGCCGTATTATTATGTGTATCCGACGGGAGGCGATGGAGCAGAAAAAGGTTGGATGCTTCTTTTTTTTTTTTTTTTTCCCTTCCTTAAGCCCTAAGGCGTATGCTATATTAACAAGGTGATTTAAAAATACTTGGCGAGGGTTGATGGAGGTCCTCGGGCGCGGGGTGGGCAGTGATGCGCCCAGCCGGAAGCTGGGCAGAGCTGGCTGCGGGCTGGAGGTGCCGGGTGGAAGATGCGCTCGGTGGGAAAACTCCTGCCCCTGGTTTTGTGTGCGGTTGTAGCCTCGCTAACCCCGCTGTTGCAGGCTGAGCTGCTCTCCTCCGCCTTCCTCAACCCCCCCCCAGCCCCGCCCCGAGGAATACTGGGTACGCTCGCATAGCCTGGTACTGGGTTTTAGCAAGTTAATTGCTAGAATAGTATCTTGCATTACTACCCTGAGCAGTGAAACCGTGGGAGCGTTTATCAGTTTTGCTGTAGTGCTCAGATGAAGCCTATCTACTTTCCTGTTCTCCAAACAGGCTCCATTGGTGTCAGATGATTTCCTACCGGAAGAGGATTGGGCCAGAGCTGCTCATATAGTGCCTCCTAAAGCTGGAGCGAGCCCCTCTTGATGGGCGCAAGTCCCCACAGGCCAAAGAAAAGGCCGGGGGAAAGAAAGGGGGAGGGTGGGATTAAATGGATGCATGATCTTGGCATAAGGGAATGCCTTTCCCCTAGAAAGGAGCGCTTAGTCTAGGGCTCTTTGTTAATAAGACTAACCGTTTACACCCTTTATTTTTACATTGCCTACATAAAAATAAACATAAATAAAAATGATCGTTTCTAACCTGCAGCCTGGGCTTGTTTTTCCTACAGGCCACTTAAATTAGAAAAAAAAAAAAACATAGTGTTTGTTTTTCTTTTAATTAAAAGAACTCTTCGCCTCTTTTAGGACAACTGAGGTTCTGTGGTTTCAATTTTGTAAACTATATATGCAATAGTATCATTGCATTTGTAACCACAGAACTAATTTTATCCTTTCTCATAACCAGGCTTTTTCAAGCTCCTAAATGTTCCTGAGAGATGGAATTCAACCTATGCTCCTTTCCCCAATAACTGGGATTAATATATGCTCCTTTGCTTTATCAATTTCCTTAATGATGGAAATCTTCCTTTAATAAGCCTTGTGTAAAAGGCATAATGTATAGTATTGTTCTTCTTAGTGTGTCTATTCTGATTTTTAGGTCAAGAAGATAGTAACTTTTTTTTGAACACCTAAATCTGATAAAATTTAAAATTAAAAAAAAAAGGGGGGGGGTCCATACAGTGTAAAAATACAATACATACCATGTTAGCAGATTGGTTATCTGAGGAGATTTCAGCAAAATCTCATGCTTTCTTCTGTTTTGTTGTTGTTTTTTTTCTAATGACTCTTGAGGCATCATTTCTTAGAGATGGAAGTAGTGCTGGACAGAAAGTTGCGCTCTTATCATAGCTGCACTTAGGTGGTTTATTTTTTGTATCAAATGATGTATCAGACACTCCATCATTCTTCTAGTTTTGCATATATGGACATAGGCACTATCTCTAATTTACTAACTTTAATGCTGTTTCTTCTTGGAGTTGTTTTAATGCCTTTTTTTTTTTTTGAGGGTTTTCCAGTTACATTAGAATATGTGTTTATTTACAATACTTTTAGTGCTGTTATTTTTAACCCCCTTAAAATAAATAGGTGGGAGAATGGAATCAATGATGGATTAAACTAGACAAAAGTCTTAGATACAAAGTCAGCCCTCTGGTACACACACAGAAAGAATACTAAAATGAGTAGAATAAATAGTAATCCTTTGGTCTCACTTAGCCCGTGTTTAAAAATATTTGTAAGCAATGCTCTACCTTGATACACTGAGGAACAAAACATTCATCATTAAAATTGTGACAGTAGTACACTTTTTTTTTTAACCTGTTTATAAAATAAGAAGTTGTTTAAAGAAAAAGTGATTCAACTGTTTATCAGTGTCTCTCGGAAAAAGTGGATTGAGGTTGGAAGCAACCATTAGGAGTTAATTTAGACATATTCTCTCTTATCCCTTCCCCCACCATCCCCTTTTTTACAAGCAAGCCTTCACATAAAGCTGTAAGGGAAACAATGTTTTGAATTGTTACTAGATCTTGCTACAATGAGACACATTTTCTTACCGAAAAAAAATAAATAATGGTTTTAATAAAATAAAAATCCCAGATCTCCTTACCTAATTTACTGAGTTAATAAACCATCTCCTGCACTCCAGATTTTTGTCTCCTCCTGCTGGCTTTCCTACAGTACTTTATATTGTTAAGGTGAAATTGTTTCTGCTTGTACTTTCTGACCCATCTGTAGACATAGCAGGATGTTAAAAAAACTAGTATTGTTATGTTGTGGGCTGTTTGCATTCTCGTGGAAAAGGTAGTGGAGAATGCCATCACTGGAGATGCACCACACTGTTGTGTCATCCAACCATGAGATGACTGCTAGAGAAGTTTTATTCTACTCAGATTTGGACTTCTCAAAGGCTTTAGTATGAATTTTGCATACTCATTGGTGAAATACTGATTTCCCAGTTACACTCTTCTCTGTTGGGGGCTGTCAAGAAGAATGTTTTATACCTTTCCAGGTCAGCTATGGATACCATTTCTGTGTACTTCCTTATAACTTTTCTCCCTCTAATCTTCCTATATGAAAACAGGCTTTCTTAAATAGAAATTATTAAATGGCAAGGTGAAGTATGTAAAACTTTCCATTTATTCCATGCCATCTGTCATCACATTCTCTTAACTTTTAAGATTTCCAGTACTTTATTCTAGAAATTTATTTCTTCCTCCTGTTAGTTTCTGTGTTTCCATTCCTATTCTCAAAGCTTAGTCTTAAGTGGATGATGATACTTTGTATGCTGGAAAATTATATACTTTTAAATTGCTATGCTGCCCCACCATGCCCTTACTAGGTCTTGTATGCCTCCAGATTTTCATTTTATTCTCAGTACAGCTTCATCCATGTGTACCTAATTTCTAATGCTAAGCTGGAATTTAGAAAGCATCCGTTTGCTGCTCCAGTCTCTCTATTCTGGAAGCAGTGGAGAGTGCCTATGGGATCATCTTCAGCCAGCCCCGTTTTCTGAGTTGTATTGGCAGAGGAGCGCAGTAGCCGAAGTACAGAAACCCCTTCTTAAGTGGCTTGTGTGGGCGGGTTGGGCAGGGAGACCCTTCTTGTATTTGAGATGTAGCTCACAGTCTTTCTTTTCCTTGCAACTCTACTCTTCTAACATGCTTTGGTTAACTTGTTGCCTGGTATTTCCAGCCGCTGTCCATTATAAGAATGGATCTTGCAGATAAACATCATGTTGCCCTTGAGGTACAACACAGCCCTTGTGTGTGCGGGAGGGGGGGAGTGCTGCTCACTTGAATACTTGGGGCACAAAGGACAAGAAGCAGTTCTCATAAAGGTAGATCATGGTCCTGCATATGGAGATAGAGGGATCCCTGTACTCTAGCTATGGACATCTTGTGTTGAGGACAGGATGCCTTCCTTCAAGCACAGTCCTACCTGTATGCATCCCATGCTTCCTTTGTCATCTTTGCTTTCCTTTTGGCAATGCGAAGGTGCCACCTGAAAGGAAACACTTGTCTGATTCCTGCTGGAGAAACAGCACTGCTTTGAAAAGGGGTGTTCTGGTGGGAGTTGCTTGTTAGTCATGGGAGGGTCACCATATACATGATCTCCTGCAGGCACAAATGACGGGACCCTGAAACTAAGTTTTTTCACTTTAGTACTTGAATATTCAGTACCTGATGATGTCTGTCATATCCACTTGTCTGCAGGTGTCTGTCTGGTATTTTTTTGGAAGGAAAAACTGCGGATATACTCATGTTAAGTTTAGACTTTTCTTGCTCACAGCCTGAAAATCTGATGCACTGTCTAGCGGTCCTGTTTTCTGCTCACTCTTAGAGTGGAGCACGGGGTGGCGGTCATTTGCTTGTCATAAAAACTGAGTGGACAAGAAAAGTATCATGCCTGTAACGTGTTTGCATTACTCTTCATGAAATAGTGTATGCCTAATGACTAAAAATGGCATGCTTTTTTTTTTTTTTTGTTCTGAAGTAGAATATTATTTAAGGAATTTTTTCTTGTATACCAAAACCCTTTCAAAGTTTAGCACTGCTTATGCCTTGAAACTGGTGCTTTATGAATGTGTGTACATTTTCAACTTGTTACAGAGTTTATGGTGCATTTAGATTCTCTGTCTTACACATCTCATTTTGGAAGATGCACAAGTTCTCACAAGTTCTTCTAGCTTTCCTAATTAACTGGTTTTCAAGCTCACAGTCATAATGGATCTAAAGATTGCAAAGATGATAGCAAATACAATACACTGCCAAGCTAAAGAGGGAAGAGCAATAGTGCATAATTAGAAAGTGCTAAGTTGTTCTCTTTTTCCAAAGCATTGATTTGTTTTGTTCCCTTCAACAAGATGTAGAACCTGAATATAAAGTGTGGCAGCTTAAAATGGTGTGGAAAGCTATTTGTTTCACTGAATAAAAAAAAAATAAAAATCTGTCCTTCTCCAAGAACGATGCAAGGAAAGTTCCTCTGAGGGTGATTCTTCAAGGAATTCATGACACATGAATTACACTGACACAAATGTAAATGCTTCAATTGTTGAGCAATGTCTTAGCAAGATAAACTGTTGTAAACAAATAGATTACAGGAGGCTTTATGTTCCAACATACATTTGTAAAATACTTATGAAAAGTAACTATTAGTTAATGCTTTTCCAGTATTGGGGAAATTTCTTTTCTTTTACAGTGTGTTTTTAAAAATCAAAGACTCTGTGATTTAGTGCTTTGTACAAAGTTGCATCAGTATTGCAAAAATTGCTCTATCCTCCTGATAATTTAGGTAACTTGGACTGCTTCCCTTGCTACATTGAGGTGGAGGTGAAGCACAAACACACACACAAAATACACCAAACCCCAACCTTGGCAAAACCAACAACAACAAAAAAAAGATTTTTTTCTAAAGCTACACAATTTGGTTGGCTATGAATATCATAATTACATGGCTATGAACATCAAAACTAGAGACGGTTGAACAGAATTGTTTCTGGCATAGTTGTTAGTGTAGTTCCTTTATGAAGGGATCAGGGATAGTGACTATATTCTATCCCTATCTCATTTTTTTTGTTGTTGTTTTAAGGAAGTCTAACTTAACACAGTTGATCCTGATACTCCTGTGATAATGATAAATGTTAGAGTGTACTAATAGACAATCGTAAGTTCTGGAGGAATGTTCCAACACAAGTATCTCTAAATTTTGCATCCATGCCAACTTTAGCAATGCACTTTAATATTCCAGTTGTGGTAATCAGGATCCTGTCTAGTACCCAGTTATGATTGAACCTCATGAGAGTAGTGTTCAAATTTAGCCGTTTGATGTATTAAGGAAATAATATGGAATTAATTATTTATTTTTTTCAGCTCCCCTTAGTAGCTGGGCTGGACTTCTTAATATGTTTGACTTACTGTCCCATGAATAATTGTTTTCTAGATCATATTTATAAATACTGAGACTGACTTGTTTTCTTACAGGTGCCACGAAATATACTGATAAAGATAATGGAGGGATGCTTGTATGGTCTCCATATCATAATATTCCTGATGCCAAGTGTAAGTCCTTCCCTGCTTAGGAATTTGGATGCTTAAGTATAAATAAATAATTGTTTCTGTTGTGCCTGTTTGCTCTTTATTTTACATACAATGAAACTGCAAATTAGTAAATTAAATGCAAAGCTTCTCTTTTTTTTTTTTTTTATTTAGAGAACTCTGGGGAAAGGAAAGATCACCTTCTCTTATTTTATGGTTAAGTCTTTGTTTCAAATCACACTGCCTGTGTTGTATTGTCCTCAGTGTCTGTGAAACTTTCAGCTATTAATAAAATAATAAAACATCTAAACATGAGGAACTTGCTGCTATAAATTTCTAGGAGCCAGGAGTTGCAGTGGATAAACTCAGAAAAGATGTGTTGAGGCCCAGCTCAAGGAGAAATTATTATCGCTGTCTTACCAGGAAAAAAAATGAGCATTTTCTCCCTTCAAAAGTGACCTAAAATACAGGAGTCATGTGACTAAATATGATCAATTATCTGTTTAATCTAGTTTAAACCTGCTTTCTATGCTAGATTTTCACATATGTAATATAGGGGAGTAAACTTTGAGGTTGCAGTCATGAGAACCTAGTCCTCAGGACCATTTCTACCTGTTACCAGTAGTTAGGGGTTTGTGTCCCTCTACATTGGAGGGAACATACCTTCTGCTACTGCAAAACAGTTAGAAACAAATTCCTCTACAACTATGATTATTAAACACTTTCTTTATTCCTTTGGAGTACAATTAACTCTTTGCTGCAGCAGTTCATGGCAAGGACATCTTTGGTCCATTTGAATAACGAGGATATAATTATTTCCTTTTCTCAATCATGCTTCCTTTCAACTACACATAATTATTACTTAATTGTGAACTGTAGAAGGTGAATGAAAATAGTTTGCTTTTTTAAAAATAAAAGTATCCACTGAATATCAAAACTAGCAGGACGTAATTGTAAGATGATAGAAAGTGTTCAACTTAAAGCTGGCTCTAGTATGGCCAAATATGATTTAAAAATATGTTATTGGTGAATTTGATGACCTGATTATTGAATTTTCATATCCTCTATTGAAAACTGACTTCATGCCATGGTTAAAGTTGATGTTGGTCAGTGAAAACTATATTAACATAAAGGACATGCATAATCATTGATCTCTTACATTAATTTTTAACATGTTTGAGAATATGAATGGTAGAAGTAGTTCAATTTAAAAGTAAGCCAGGGGTCTGGACACCCCCCAGTGTGTCTCTGTTCTTAGGAGCAGGTTCCAAGGAGACGTAGCCTTTGACTGACCAGCTAGTCTCTGATTTAAATAAATTATAAGCCTCTATGGATATGTGGTGAAAATATGAAGTAAAGCATCTTTTTTACTGAGAATTAGCTTGTGTAAAAAGTTTATAAAATGAAATGTTAGATGAAAGACGATGGGCTTCTTTGTTATTAATAAAACTATGAATATATTTAATGTTTTGGGAGACCTTGGCCTATGCAGTATAGTAAAGCATGGGAAGACTGTTTTCCCACGTTAAATGGCTGATTCTGTGTCACCTTATAGCAGAACTAAAAGTACTGAAGAATAATTCTGACATTGCTTTGTTACAGTGGATGAATACATAGCAATAGCAAAGGAAAAACATGGATACAATGTGGAACAGGTAAGTGCTATGAAATGAGAGCCCTCATTTAAAGGATTTTTTTTTATATATATACATATGTAAAAGTATAACAAAACTTTTTTTTTATTTTTTTTTTTCCCCACCCCCTTGGTTACCATTAATTAAGGCTGTTTCTCTTCAGGCACGGCAGCAAACACTGCAGTTAAATGGATCTGCATACAGTTGTGGTCTGGATTCTCTGCAAAAGATTGAGCTCTTTGTTTTCATGACATGCTCAGCTTGTAATGTGCACTTTTGAAAGGTTTGGTATGTTTCTTGATACACTGGGCATGTCATGCAATTGTGTGTGTATATTTAGCTAAAGAATTTATTAGGAAGGCAGCTCACAAATTGAATGTTTAATATTAGATTTCAGATATGGTACAATTTTGAACCATTAATTGCAGTAGGGGCAGCACTGGCAAGGTTTCTTGCATATTAAAAAAAAAAAAGAGGCAAACCAACTTTAAAGTGAGTGTTTTTTCAGAGGCAGGAAAACAGAATCAAATTCTAGGTTTGACAGTAACAAAGAAGTTCACTTTTTAAAAATAACCTTTAGTCACCATCCTGTAAAAAACACAGGATAAAACTTTGCTGCTCTGCATTTATTTCTATTGCAATTAACCAATTTATGTAAAAGTGAGATTATCTATTACCAAAAATAAATATTTGGTGTACAAGTGGAAACAAGTTGTATGATCAAGTTTTGGAGGATGGAAGCTCATAACAGCAAAGACTTGCTCGTCAGCTGCTTTGTAAAAAAGAGGCTGCCAATGTTACAATGTTCAGAAAACCTACAGTTTGGTGATTTTTCTTTATGGCTTGGCTTTTGTTAGGGGAGAGAGGGAAATGAAGGATCTCAAAATAAGTCTTTAAAAAAGACTAATTTTCAAAACAACTTCTAGTACAAAATATTTGTAGCCTGTCCACAATGGAATACAAACTATGTTTGCAAGAGGTGCTTGTCGCTTGCCACATTAACAAGAAAGGAGGTTTGCTATGAACAGGTTATTAGAAGATGTGAAATCAGGGTTTTGAAGAGCTGATGAACAACTGGTGATCATGTCTGCACTGTGTGGTTGAAACCAAGTGGATTACATTTCCCAATTCCCATGCCAGACTTGGCATCAAACCTGTCATTGATTCTCTGGCAGAAAGTCTAATCAGCATAGAATTTTTTAAGAGTATCAAGAAATGAAATTATGTAAGAAAATATATTAAATTTCCATTCCTTGTTAGGTGCACATGACGTGGAAGTAGCTGTGCATTATTTGTGGATTGAAGAGTTGTAGAAAGACCACTCTCACTTTGAACTTTCAGACTTGCATTTTGGATGATCCTCTGGCTGCTGAAAAGTATTTTTGTTTTCTTTTTTGAGTGGTCCGGCAGTAAAGGCCTGAAGACCTAAAAGGAACTGTGTATGTGATCCATGCTCATAAAGGAAGAGAGCAGGTCAATTTAAGTCCATCAGCCTAGTTCCTGCTACTTCAGAATTACTGCTGCCATGCCAACCTTAAATTGTCTAGCTTTCTTACCTTTAAAAAAGTACAGATGTGCCCACTCTTCGTATCATCTCCAAATAGAATTTTGGAACCTATAGTTTATAGCCAATAAAATTGTAAATACATTTTGAGAAGGGGTTCTGATAGTCAAATTTTATTTTAAATAAATTAATTGCCTTTCTTTTACTTACTTGTCTCAATGTTTTAGAAAGTTGACTAAATCCAAAAAGGGACTATTTCTTTTCAAAGGCTCTCGGCATGTTGTTCTGGCATAAACATAATATTGAGAAGTCCCTTGCGGATCTCCCTAACTTCACTCCTTTCCCTGATGAATGGACAGTTGAAGATAAAGTCTTATTTGAACAAGCTTTTAGCTTCCATGGAAAGAGCTTTCACAGGATCCAGCAAATGGTAAAGTAATATTTTAATCAGAATCATTAAACAGTTAAGATGCACTAAGAGCAGAGGGGCTGTTGGGCTAAAATTACATGTTGATTTCTGTGTAAAAGCTTCAGGAACAACCTTGAATATAAGATTTAAGTTAATTTCATCATGTCTTTTGGACCTGTAGCTTTTTCAGTCTAATGAAAAAAGCCTCTCCTTCCCCTCCACCCCTGTTAAAAAAATGTATATAAAATACATCACTCCTTTCCATCTCATCCATGCATTTAAAATATTTGAGTAAAGGTGGTTGTAAATAGAGCAGAATTATAATCTTGGGTGGAATTTTAATTTTAAAAAGTATTAATATGTTAATGAATTCTTCTAGCTTCCAGACAAAACTATTGCAAGCCTTGTAAAATATTATTATTCTTGGAAAAAAACTCGTTCTAGAACAAGTTTGATGGATCGGCAGGCTCGAAAACTAGCTAATAGAAATAATCAAGGTGACAGGTAAGTTTTATATTCTTAAGTAGCTAACCAGGGACTGAAGTCTTTCTAGGTAGAGATGTCAGAATAATTTCCAACCATTGCTTCAGCATCAAACATATTTTTAAGCAAACCTAGCATTTGTAGTGATGCCTGCACTTTTAGCAAGGGGTTTGGTACCTGTGCTTTAAGAACTATATCACTCCAGTCAGTGTGAGTTCTAATAACATACCTAAGTGTTTTAATGAATAACTGTAAAAACAAGTGTTTAAAAAAAAAAAAATGAACTCTGGGAATGTGGTTTAGAAATAATGCTTTATTTGAGAAATCTAACCCTGTATTATTGCGTGAGGAGGAAAGTGATTTTGTGGGTGTGGGGGTTTTCTGGGTGGTGGCTTGTTGGGTTTTTTTTTTGTTTGGGTTTTTTTGAACTAGAATGGAACTAAAACTGAAAGATCATCCACAATAAAGAGCTGTAGCAATTAGAATGCCCAAGTACAGTTTTATAACAAAACTTTATATAAAATCTTATTTTAAGAGACTTGGAACCGCTATCAATCAAAGAGAATTAAATCTCAAAATAGTTTTAAGTTGTCTTGGATAGAAGGGAATGACATTTCTCCTAGTTACTATAAAATTAAAATTGTAATGCACTTAGTATACTTAAGTATTAACTTGCACTTTTAAAAAAGTGATTGAGTTTGTTGAATGTATAAGTAACATAATCATATTTGTATTGGAAAGTATGATTTTACATCTATGGAAAAATGCCTAACTAGAGCAAAAGGGTCTATTTATATATTATTGAAAAGAACTCCTGAAATCTAAAATTCATATGCTTACTTAGTGTCCCTATCACTGAAAAATCAGTTTGCTTCTAATACAGCATTTTGGGAGGGTTTTTTTGTAATACCTAGAAATTTTTGTGGTGTTTTTACATTCATTTATTCAGGAGTTACATTGTGTGAATGACCGGGTTGGACTTGACTAAACTAACTGTTAACTTTTCAACCTTTTCTCTTTGATTTAATTCAGCAGATTTCATTTCACTCCCCATCCCCTTCCTCCCTCAAACTGCTAGATCTTGAGCACTTTGGTGAAAAAGCAGTCCTGTGTTTTCCCATCTTACATTGTCCCATTCTGCTCCCCGCAGACTTCAGCTAGGGTTTATTCATCCACCTCGTGCAGTGGTTTGAAAATGGATCTATTAAAACTAATGTGACAAATGAAAGGTTATTTCTAGGCTTGGTATAGTTGACCAAGTAAGTGTTCATACTGGCACAAGTGGTTGAATTGAAGAAAGGTGACACCGAATTTTTTGGCAGCAGTACCAGTGCTGCTTGAAGTAATTTTTAAACTACTGTTTAGGATTGCTTGTTTATAATAATTATTAGAATTTAATAAAGGAAATGTGTTTGTAACAGCTTTCTTTTGAAAACTACAAATAACTTTGAGATGCCATGTGCCTAGAGTACATAATTCTGTCTCACCCTGATACGTATTTATATTTAGGGTTAAAAAACAGATAAAATGACCAACTTTTTACAATCTGTCCTCAGTGATGATGACGTAGAAGAAGCTCATCCAATGGATGGAAATGATAGTGATTATGATCCAAAAAAAGAAGCCAAAAAGGAGGTAACAGATAGCTTAACGGTGAATGTCAGTTTGTTTGCTTTTCTGTGAATGTGTTCCTGTGAAGAATAAGACTTGTAGTAAAGAGGTTTAGCTTTTGCAGCCTGCTGAAATCACAGGGGTTTTAGGTGATCTTGACAACTTCTGATTGAAACAAAATTTAATTGTACGTTTTTGCTGTTCTGAGGACATAAATGCATCTCTCATTACCTTCACTATCTTCTGAGAGATCTTCCAAGTTTTATAAGAGGTGCATGCTGTCACTGCCTGGTAAAACAACGTTCCCCCTGCCTCTGTCTTGTTAATATGACTAGAGTTTTACTTGTTGTGAATCACTGGAATCGAAATGTTTTCTTTGCATTTTAAAATTAAATGACATTTTTCCAATAATAACTTTTTTTGTTCTTTCAAAGCCACAGGGAGGTTATGCATTTCAATTAATATGTGGCTTTATTGAGACGTTTTCTACTAATAAGTGTAGCAAAAAACATATTTGTCTCCTCTAATGAGCACTAACTGTTAGCTTTACAGATAAGTGCTGTGTTTGGAGTATGTTCAAGTTTGGGGTTTTTTGGGGGATTCTTTTGGTAAACATTAAGTTATTTATGAACAAGACTAGAAAAACACAGTTAAGTTTGTAAATGATTATTTCCTTGGTCAGCTTAATGCATTTTTGATTTTCATAAAATGGGACAGTTCATGCTTCTTGAGAACACGAGAGGAGAGGTAGTGCAAAACCTCAGCGTTCCTGTGAAGTGGTATCTAGGACTATTAATAAAACCTTGCAGTTCTACTAAAAATTATGTTGAGTAAGAGACTGATAGGTTTAGATTCCATTCTCAGCTTTGCAGTGACCTTCAATGTATTGCTTTACCTAACTGTCTCGGGGCGGGGGGAGGACAATTACAATTACCCTTTTCTGTAAAAAAGTTTGAGATTTTAAATTTTTTTTAACATGCCAGGATATGTTTTTTAGAACTTGAAATGGCACAAGGTCTAATAATGAACTTTTAAAATTTATTCTGCTGTTGTAACAATGTCCTTGCACTCTGCTGATTTGAGTTACTGCCTAAGCCACTTCTAAATAAGAGCTATTTTGTTCAGTTTATTTTCCTTGGTTATTGTTTGAATCACTACATGCAGTCCAGAATGAAAGTAGTGTGTTCATAGACCGCTAGGAACAGGACAAACAGGTTCGCATTTTTTGATGAGCTATTTGTATTTACATGAGATAATTTTGTCATCTAATATTTCTGGTAGGATTTGCGTACTTTCACTTCTTAAACAAAATATAAACCCAGGAGGCTACTTGAATCCACAGAGTAATGGAAACTTTTTCTGTTACCGGAGAAAACTAAAATAAGCCAAACACTCTAACTTGGCCAGACAAAAGCTTGAGAGAGTATTTTCACTTTACATCCAGATTGAACAGTTATGAACTGCAATTTCATACTGAAAGAGCAATGCAGAACCAAAAAACAAATGGTACTAATGGGCCAGAAGTAAACTTAACCTTAGGATTTTTAGATGTCAAAGATGCGAGGCTCTATATCAGCTTTCCAAGGAAGAGCTAATATCTTAAGTGCTTTTAAGATGGCCTCTATGAAATCTGTGGACTGGATTAAGATGTTACATTAGCTAGGAAGAGGATGTGGCAGAAGGTCAAGCATAGCAGAGCAAAATGCGGTTTGCTGATCTGTACTAATGCTACAGAACATAATAATAATGGCTGCTGCAATTTGTTTTTCTCTTCACTGTGATCAGATGGCCACCTCCTCTTAACCTGCATGGATGCCAGCAGGGAGGAGCAGCAGGGAGCTGCTTGAAGTAGCAAAAACCCTGAATCCCATCTCTGTTCTGGTACTAAACATTGCTTTGAATTGGAAAAAGCTTGCAGGGAAAGTCATTTTTGCTTCTCTACTCCTGGTCTGTGGGGAACCTTCCTGGTTGCTCTATGGGAGTCACATACATGCAGACTAGCTGTTCTGCAGCAACACCCATTGAAGACAAAGCTGAAATGTTTAGGTGCCCAAACATATCAAAACAGCAGCTACAGAGACTTAATCACCTCTTTGCTACCCCTTTTCACTTCAAAAAAGCAAACAACAAAGGCTTAAGTTCACTAACTTAAATGGATTTTTATAATGACTGCAAAAGTGCATCCATCCTCTCTCTTCTGAATCTCAGATCCCCTCCCAAATAGAGGAGCTATCACTTTCCATAGAGTGCTGGCAGCAGGGAGAAGGGTCATCCTGCTTTCTTGCCCGCCTTTACTGACTTTATCTCATTCTTCTCCCTTGATCTTCACCTGAGCTCTTCATACCTGACCAGAAATAAATGTATAAATTCACTGATTACTTGGTTTAAACATGTAATATATATATATTCTTTACCTTCTGCATACATAAGAGGTTCTTGATTTTTGCCCTTTCACACAGTATTCAGACTGGGATTTCTGTATTATTTATTGTATTTTCAGCCATGTTAAAAAAAAATTTTGAAAACTGACCTCTCTAAGCCTAATGCAGGCTTATCCAGTAAATGACTGGTATGCTCCATCAGCTCGTCTGCAAGACTTAGTTCAGATACTACATGCAGAGGAGGATGTTAGTTTAGGTATTCTTTGTCATAAATATAACACTATGACACTATGTGATACTTTATTCTTGAATAAAGTTGTATACAAGATACTGTTATTCTTTAATGATTTGTTTCTTGTAAATTAAAGGGCAATAATGAGCAGCCTGTTCAGACCAGCAAAATAGGTCTGGGTAGAAGAGAATATCAGAGCTTGCAGCATCGCCACCACTCTCAGCGTTCCAAATGTCGTCCACCAAAAGGCATGTACCTGACCCAGGAAGATGTGATAGCTGTTTCCTGTAGTCCCAATGCAGCCAACACAATTCTTAGACAGCTGGATATGGAACTAATCTCATTAAAGCGACAGGTACCATGGGTTATTGGTCTTGTTTTGTTTTCATCTCAGATTGTTCTGATTGTAATGATTTTGAAGATTATCTGTGAAGATTCTGAAACTTCTTTAATGTGAGTCTTCCTAATTTTGTTCCACAGTTATCACCAGAAATGCTGGACACTAGCTGACTAGCTCTTCTTCGGTTTTGTTTTTTAAGTTCATCTGCTCTTGTAGATAACATGAAACAAGTTAACTTCCTTTAAAAAAAAAAAAAAGGAAGGGTGGAGGCAAGAGGGGGGAGTATGGCATGAAAACAATGTTACAGATTTGGGGGCAGGAAAAAGCTGAAGTCACATTCGATTTGTTTTTTTTTTTTTAAACTTTGTTAAAAGTATTTCTGTGACAAGTGAGAAAAAGACCATTGAAGCAGAGGACGTTACATTTGTTGTGCTTAGAATTGTAACTGTTTTTCTGGATGACCTTCCCCTCATACTATGAAAGTATAGGTTGGGGGGGAAATCACGGGCCCCGTTATTTCGCTGTTTGAATTGATGAGCTTTCTACCTCTTATTAAATTTAGAGAAGATTTGTAGTCTTCACCTTTAAGAGGACAATTGCCTGCGTCCTTTGCATGAAGAAATTAACTTTTGGCACTTGAATAGATCCTGTGTTTCATTTAGCTTCTAAGGGCACAGCAGTACGTGCATGCTTGCTTTCTAGGAGCCATGGGGCTACAAAGTCAAGGCTTATCTCCAGGAATTTCTGCCTCCTTATAGACCGCTAAGAGCTGCCATGTTGCAAAATCATGGAGTGAACAAAGGGTTTTATGGGGTTTTTGCTCCCTTGTATTCTTTTACAGGAGAAATATGCTACTTTCTGTCACAGCAGGACTCTGGGGCTAAATAGCATAGGTGGGTTTCACTCTTTAGCCTAAGTGTAGGTGAGTTACAGCCTTGAGGTTGTGTTTCTCTTTTTTTCTTGCAGTGATCTCAGAGACGCAGCCTTTGGAATCTCCCACTGAGTTGTCTGCTTTTGTGTCCAAACTTAAGAAAACTTGTAATAGCTGTGCACCATAGTATGCAAAACTATTTTCTTACCTATGTTACCTTATGTGCATCGCTGTCAGGTTTAAATGGTTAATAGATATGTATATGTATGATTTCGAAGCTCTGTGCTTTTTATAGACTACATTATTTTATTTAAATATTTTAAATCTTTTCAAGAATCACCCTTAAAGGAAATCATGATGATCTAAGGTCAATAAAAACAGTCTGTCAGAAGAAACCAACTGGAAACATCTCATAAATCTTTTTTTTTAAGAGTTTTTTGGAAGAGAAGAAGTTAATATATACAGCACATCTTCCTTAGATTTCTAAGAACTAAGTTTTGTGTCTAGAATATTCTGCATTCTTCTTCAAGAACATATGCATCATTATCAAAACTTGTTATGTCCTCCTTTTAATATTCCTGCAGACAAACTGTTCTTTTGAAAGACTGGCTTAAATATTTTTCTCTCCATAGTAAGCTGCTGTGTTTTAATTTTTTTTTTTTTTTTTTTTAAAAACAGTTAAAAATAGTGAAGCCTTAAACCATAATATTTCTCTTTCTAACTTAGGAGGTACACTTGTGGCAATCCTAGTGAAGATATATGTGTAAAGTGACCAACTTTCTTTGTGGAGCTGATTAACTTTGTTGTTTTTGACCAAGGTTCAAAATGCTAAGCAAGTAAACAGTGCACTTAAACAGAAAATGGAAGGCGGGATTGAAGAATTCAAACCTCCTGAGGTAAATCAGAATAAATATTAGAACTTGTGGCCTTGCACTTACATTAGCGGGAAGCTACAGAAATGTGTTTTGCTGCAGCATAGTGTTTGCATTTCAACAGCAGCTTAAACAGGATCCATTGAATTACATGCAGGGGTGAGTCTGGCTGCTTTACAGGAAATTAGTGATAGGTTTTTTCATGGCAACTGGCTGAATAAAGAAGCAGAAAAAAGTGAAATGTCTTGTCTGTTCATGACAATAGGGAGCTGAAATCAAGCCCTGATATATGGTCTTTTTTCTGATTAAAAGTAGATAATGTAGATCATTAGCAGTAAATTCTATGTTCTGTGTGAAATCATGACTATATCTACATTTGGGCATCTGAAGTGAATGCTTTTTTACTCCTGAAGTCCTCTTTTTGCTTGCTTTAAAGGCTTGGATATGAGACATGACATGAATGCAAAACAGTCCAGACACCAACTCCAAATACTTTAGATAAATATAAACAGAAATTCAAATTCTGTCTGCATAAAGATCATTAGCTTGTGCATAAGTTATGATATAGCTGATATTAAGAACTGCAATAAAACAGAGGAAAAACTATTGGTGTGGTTCTAAGCTCAAATCCTTAAATGCTACTTCCTCATCATGAAAGCAATCTTAAACTATAAATTTATGGCTTACAAGCAAGAATTTTTTACCTATGTTACAAAATGTAGTGCAAGTAAAACACATTCTGATGCTCAGATATTTTGCAGCTGTTGAAACATTTTAATGATCTTTGTGCCATTCTTCTAATTTTAATAGTCTAATCAGAAAATCAATGCCCGTTGGACCACAGAAGAGCAGCTTCTTGCAGTACAAGGTATGTTAATAGTAGTAGTGACCTGAAATCTGATGCAAAAGATTTGAAGAGGTACTCAGGCTTATATTTGTATTTCCTTCTAATGAAAAGCTAAATTTTATCTGGTCTTACAAGAAAGTCACTGGGAAAGCAGCAAAATAGTGAGAATATTTAGGGCATTCATTCAAGCAACATGACACTGGTCTTTCAATTACCCATATTAAATCTTGAAATCTGGGTTTAACAACTGAATAGTTCCAAAAAGTCCCTTCAATCATCATCTAAATCACCTTACATGAATTCCTCTAAAGTGGAAGACTGAAGTAATAGTTGAAGTAATAAAATTTGAAGGAAAAACTTATTAAGACATCTTTCCATATTATTAAAATAGGAAAAAGCAGAAGTAAAATTGCTTTACAATTACTTTACTTTTCTCTGTTCATGAGGGAATAAAAGAGCAGATATCTACCCAGTGCAGGCCTTTTAAGAGTTTGAATCTGGATATTTGACTAACAGTCTTATTGCAGAAAAAACAACATTATTTGGGAGGCTACTGATAGATCTAATTTGAATTTGTTTCATTTATATGAAGGAAAACTGACTCTTGTCTTGCTTTAACATGCACTGCCTAATAAAGGAACATGCAAGGGAAGTATCTGGAGAGCCTAACACTGTCTTGAAGACACTATGTATTGACTCACTTCTGTGGACCATCTTTTTTAAGATAATATAATCACCTCAGTTATACACATCTGCTTTATTTTTCTGTATTCTTCACCTTTAAAATGAAAGACTGAATTTTAGTATAAAACCTTCAGTTGGATCAGGATAAGTGTGAAGTTGTCAGGTGTGCCATACCTGGTAGCTATTAGCCAAATGACTGAACGTAAAGTTAGGTTTATTTTAAAGTGTGAATGGAAATACTGAAGAGCATGGTGTGTCTGAAGTCATGCTTCTCAATTTATATGCCTCAGACTGGGATTTGCATCTCCAAACCATTTTCTCTCCTAAGTTCATCCTCTCAGTATTGCTAACAAGCTCACTTTTTTTATTTTGTTCCCAAATGCAACTGAAAGAGATGCCTGTCTTTAATACGATAGTCTAGTGAGTAGATCGCTTGCTGGAGAAGAGGGAAAAATCCAGGTTCATTGTGCCTGCCTTAGCATGAAAGGATTCAAACCCTCTTGCATTTTCATAGTTTAGTTATCAGAGCGCTCACTAAGCATCAGTTTGGGAAATAATAAGAATGCATTTAGCTTTTGTTAAGCTATGGCACTATGTGACCGACAAGGTAAATAATAAATCTGGAACATTGGCAAAAGAGAATGAGGGTTGGTGATGACTCCCTGGAGAGGAGTTCTAGTCTTCTGGTCTCTTCTCTAGGGAATGTATTGTGTTTTATAAAGGTAGCCAGCCTCAATACTTAAGGGTGGGTTGAGAAATCAGGTCTTCTGGAAGAAACCTATTTTCATTGAATTTACATGTGCTTCTTATGTGAATTGTTTTTGGTTTTTGTTTTTTTTTCCCCTTTGCCACTGGACAAAATGGAGGTGAGAGAGAACCTTAATGCCAGGAACAAAGTAGTATTAAGTCTCCCTTGCCTACTGTGCAGTAATAGAGTTTCCCTCCTGAAATGAGAGTTCTGTAGGTATTAACCTCCTGTCCCTCAGCCTAAGGACCCTGATCTCTTGCTTCAAAATAATTGCTTGAGCTAGTAGGCTTATGCATGAAGGAGCCACAGTCTTTTGCCCTCGCTCTGTTTTCAGAAGAAAGGAGCCGTGTTTGCTGTACTAAAAGCTACCATAATATGTGTTAGGCTTGAACTTGGAAGTTGACTTGAGCATGGGGACGCTTAGTTTGTACGTTTAAAATAGATTTATTTCATCAAATGTATTGATACATTTTGGCATGTGCTTTTAATAATTTTACAGAAATCACAAGCATTAAGCAGGTAGGTGACACTTCTGTGATTTGTTCACTTCAATTCAAATGTTAAATCCAACCATGGAAATAATGAAAATAATCTGCAGTAATATAATGTAATTTTGAAACATGAAAAAACTTGTCTCAGGAGATTGGCAGTAACTAAAGAGGAGGTAATGGAAAAACCCACCTCAAAATAGAGCTGAGTGTGTAATCTTAAAAGCAGCGTGGCTGCCTGCAGTGGGGTTGTGTACTCAGATTTATGATCTCTGAGCTGATCTTTTGCAGTATAATTTATCAGGTTACTATTCAACTTTGAATAGTTAGTGAATGTAATGGGCCAGTTCATCACTTGTGGTGTTCTTAAGTTACAAACTTTATTTATGTATAGAAATGTATGAGCACCACCACCTTTCCAAACTAAGATCTCAGCCGTATGAAAATTGCAATAGCAAAAATGTTTTAAGACTTGTTCAAAACAACAAAATTTGAATTGAAAAGCAGTATGTGACTTTCATACCATTGCAGATAAAACAGTTGGGACAACCGCGATCTAACTCCGTGTAAAGTAGTTGCCAGGAGCAGTGTAATCCCATCACAGTAAAATTGCAGCTCTCGTAACCCAGAGGTTGCAACTATTTCTGCCTCTTTGTGGTCCTGTTCTTATATTGCTTTGGACCCAAGCTAATGTTTTGTGTGCATCTCAGTGTTTGCTGTGTAGCACAAGGTTTAGCAGCGTAGACGGCATTAAACTTGGATTTATGGGTTTCTCTGAGTTAGACAGTCAAGATGAAACACCGCAATAGTGAGCACGTGCATGTTCAAATGCAGCTTTGCAGCTGGGCAAAGTTTTGAAGAGCCTGAAGGATTCCCATGATCAGAGCTACTTTCAAATGAGCTGGGAGAAAGACATTCATATATGTGAAGTGAGGCTATGCAGTCATCTTGTTTGAGCTTCACTTTCAGCAGCCTAATAGAATTATTCTTATTGAATAACAGATTAAACACTTTAGAAATAATTTAGGTGGTGTTTAGCACAGAATTTAGATAAGGATGTATAAATAGTGTGCACCAATTTGAAAGGGATGATGGGCTGGCCTCAACTCTTATAGATACGCCAGCACCTTATGCATAAAACTTTCATAAACGTGTATTGAACATCCTCTGTTTCTGATGCACCTTAAAAGGATTTTATTACGTCATTGTGTAGAAGTCCCTGTGGTGATACTAGAGCAGTACTAAACAACATTCTAAAAAGAATCCAAAATGAGTAGTGCTGTTGGTAGCTAAACTAAGGAAACTTTATTTTCTTTAGATATTTCTTATAACTGGGCTCTGAGTGAAGGCAAGGTATGCTGTTTTCAAGCTGTTTTCTTGGAAATATGCTTTAACACCTTATTTTTGACAACTTTAGTTGAAGTTAGCCAACAAGCTCAGTTGTTTTGCAGATTAAGGGGGAGGAAGAAGTACAGACAGCATAATAACAGAAAATGCCAAAATCACTAAAAGTCTGAATTACATTTCAAAGAAAAATGTGCTTTGTTCTGCTGGGCACTTTGTTCACTTGATTAATTATACAGCATGTTAGATATGTTGCAGTAGACATGTAATGATCATTGTAAATTAGTAAGGGTGGCAATGGTAGGGCAATCAAAGAATTATTAAGATGCTGGAGGGAGCGCTCTGTGGGATCACACGTCTTTTAAGGAGCATAGCTGATACCTTCTACAAGTGATAAAGCGCAGAGCCAAATCCCTATCTCTGCTTTGCCTAGATACTGCCCTCCCACGTGGCGCTGATAGGTCCCTTTGTTTTCTTTCCAAGGTTCTTGCAGTCAGGATGGTTGGATTCTTTTGTATGCCCCAGAAAAGATGTTAAATAATGTAGCTGGGCTCTTGACAGTTGAAACATCAGCTTCGGCTACAGGAATAGTTACTATCCTGGAGTTGAACTTTTCTCTTAAACTGCAGTGAGTGTGCATTACCACATCAGAAGTGCCTATCAATGAAGAAAGTAGAGAAGAGCAGAACAAGCTGAAGGTCATACTCTTCACAGAATCACAGAATCGCAATTAAGTTGAAAAGGGACATAGCTTTCAGATTTGAAAAAACTCTCACTTTCTGAATCCTTTGCTTCACTTTCTGAAGTGAGGCATTAAATCAGGCATAAATTTCTGCAGTAATGAGACAGCCTGTCCTCTAAGCACTGTAATATGTTCCAAATGAGTTTAGTTATCAGGAGCTTCACAGAAGAAGTCAAATTGTAATTCACTCATGCATAGCTGCAGGCAAAAAAATGAGTCTTCTGTTTACTCAGTCTGGAATAAAACTCTGTTTTATTTCTTTCAGTCTCCAAACTTTTGGGCACTTGTGATTAAAAGCCTACTTTGTGGAGCTAAAAGCTGTGTTCTAGGATGCTGGATGGAGAGGTCGAGGATTTTTTTCTTAAGTAGGGGAAAGGAGGAACTAGACACGTACCCTAAATACAACTGAGAGAAGATCAATAAACTTTAGGTTATAATTCCAATTTTAGGTTAAAAGCTATGGAGTGTTGTACTCAAGGGGGGATAAAGGGGGTTGTGTTATATGCAAATGTAGTTTTAGAACTTTAAAAAGTACATGTTGGGATTTTCTTGTGAAGGATTTTCTTGTGAAGTGCTTGTAAACAAGTGTTACCTACTGGTGTCAATATGAAAATGAATGATGCAAAGATCTTTTGTCATGCTGCTTCTGGCTGGATGATTTGATCCTGGAGGTTTGTGCTGAGCTGTTTTATAAACAGACACCCAATAGCTGATATTTTCCCAAAACCTCAGGTTGTTCTGCCCTGAACAGCTCAAATGGTGAATGAAAGCTTTAAAAGACTTTGTCAGGTGAATGCTTGCCAGTTGCTCTTCGTAGCCTCAGTAGAGCATGTCACAAGAGGAGGAATGAGCAGTATATCGTGACTTATGGAACTGTCACCCCCCGTTCTGCCCTGCGTTTGGTCCCCTAGCTGCTGCCCTCCACCGCTCCTGCTGCACAGGTTGTGGGCAAAGAAACATCTGTGTGCAGCTGGCATGGAGAGAACCTGTAGAAGCTGTCAGTGTTTGTCACTTGACTTTTCTAGTGTTATACCCTGTTACCAACCATACGCACATGCTCGGTCACCCTCCCTCTCCTGTCTTGAACTTTTCTTGGGCTTCTGCCCCTACTGCAAGCACACCAAAGGATTTACTTTATTTGTCAGAGGCCAGATCTCTGTGGTTTTAGGTTGGGAGGCTTGGTGAGTAAGCCAGGATCTTTAAGAAGAGCGGGTAATGACCTTTTAATAAAATTCTTGATTTGTATGTTGATAGCTGTGCAATTAAAAATTATTTTGTTTTAATGGAAATGGAGGCCTTCTCCTAATTGAGAAGTCCTCCTAATTAGTGAGTCCTTGGTTTGCAGGTCCCATAGGTTCTCTCTATAAATACATCACACGTAGCTGTGTCTGACTGATTCTTCACAGCTATGTTATTTACTTTGCCTTCCAGGTGTCCGAAAATATGGTAAAGATTTTCAAGCTATTGCAGATGTAATTGGCAACAAGACTGTTGGCCAAGTGAAGAACTTCTTTGTAAACTACAGGCGTCGGTTTAACTTAGAGGAGGTATTGCAGGAATGGGAAGCGGAACAAGGAACCCTGGCTTCTAATGGTGATGCTTCTGCTTTAGGGGAGGACACAAAAAATACTTCTAATGTGCCATCAGGAAAGAGCACTGATGAAGAAGATGAGGTGTGTTTTGTGTACCAGAAATAAGTAAGCATGGGTTGAGGAACAGCATTTTATTTAGTGATATAATGTAAGGTTAACTGGTGTGGAGTGGCAAACCGCATTCTAAAGAATGATGATGAGCTTGCATAGAACTTCAGCCAATGCCGTTAACCAGCTGGGAGCAGGACTGCACCTTTCATAGTGACGATCACGTTACTGTTTTATTGTTAAAATACAGTTCTTGTTCTAGAAGAAGACTCTTGCTTCATAAATATTTTTAGTTCTGCTGTCTATAATGTTTTGGTTGGTGATTTCTTTTCAGTAACTTCTCGGTTTTTTGGTTTTGTTTTTTAAATGCTGTTTCCTGTGTAGTGGACAGTGGCAGCCCGACTGCACGGCGTTCCGGCTGGGACGGCTGTTCACGCGGTCTTGTCTTTGTCCTTTGTGCAGGCACAAAGCACTCCGGCCACTCAGTGTTTAGGCCCTTCACCTCCAGCACAGGCATCTGCTCCAGCACCTACCGCTCCCATGGCAACTTTAAACCAGCCGCCCCCGTTACTGCGTCCAGCGCTTCCTGCTGCTCCTGCTCTCCACCGGCAGCCTCCGCCGCTCCAACAGCAGGCGCGATTTATTCAGCCAAGGCCGACTCTAAATCAGCCTCCCCCACCGCTCATCCGCCCAGCTAATTCCATGCCTCCTCGTCTAAACCCAAGGCCAGTGTTAACCACGGTTAGTGGCCAGCAGCCACCCTCGCTTATCGGAATTCAGACAGAATCTCAGTCCACTCTGCACTGAAGAAATAAAGCAGAATTATGCTAACTCCTACATTTGAAAAATAGTATCAATGTACTTTTTTTTTTTTTTCCAAATAATGAAGGGAAGAAAAAGAGCAAGCCTTCACAGGTGTCAGACCGGTTTTACAGAGGAGCAAGCTAATAACTAGAAACAGAACCACGTGAATGACCACCTGTATAAAAATATTTTTATGTCGAAGACTTGTACAGCAGAACAATGCCTACAATACAGCCCTCCTCTATCTGAATGACTGTTGAAGGAAGCTAACTTCTTAAATGAATAAATGTTCAACACACCAAGATTTTGTTTAACTGATTTTTACTCTATTTATTTTATTACTGTTCTTTGTAGTCAAGCATCTAACTACAGGAAAGTAGTCTGGCAAATCCTAGGAATAGATAATATTGTAGGAGATTTAAATGTAGTGTTGATTTTTTTTGTGTGTGTGAATTTATTTTTTGTTTTTTACTTTTTAGTGCAAAAAAATAATGGCCTTAGGTTCAGAATTTTTGGCCCTGTTTAGATAACAGTAGAAGCATTTCATGCACTTGTAAAATGTAGGTGTTTCTTCTCTTCATGTTTTTTCCCAGAACACTTTTTCTTGTTTAAAAAGGTACTGTCTTATTAAATACTCCTCTGAAAGAGTATTCTGAAGACTCAGTGAGCTATTGTACCAAACTTACTAGATCTCACACGTGTTCTACTCACAGAAGTTACCTGAAAACAGGAGTCCAGTTTCCTGCTGCAATATTTCTTGTGGGCTGGAGTGGAGAGAGAGGCAGCAATTTCCACCACCCAGGGGGATGACAGGAGAGGAACCATATAGTGAGAACCATTAATTTAATTTGTTATTCCACTAATTCTTCTAATTTAAGTTCAGTAGAATTTCATTCCTCTGAGAACGGCTGTCTAGAGTTCGTGTATGTGTTAGATCATTGATATCTTGCCTAAGAATTCACGAGGGAAGTATAGAGGCTGGTGGTGGTAGTAGAATATCGTGGCAGTAGAGTTACCTGCTGCCAGCCCAGTCTTAGAGTTAAATGATTCTCTCTGATTTCTGCTATTTCTGGCGGAGTTGGTTAGCTGAGCTGAGGCTGTTGTGGGGTTTTGTTTTGTTTTGTTTTATTGACTAAGTAAAATTGCATTTGGGTATTAATTATTGCTTCCAAGTTCTAGGAGACAGAAAGGTTCTCTTTCTGCTGCATTCTTGTCTGAAACCTTGATTTATGCCCAGCAGTGTTTTAGGGGTGGGTGTGGTTTTTTGGTTTGTTTTTATTTTTTTTCAACTATAGATGCCTCTACTCCCCAAGTAAACCAGGCTGCAAATTTGAGTAGCACTGTTTGATTGTGCTGTGTGATTGAATCAAGCTATTGAACAATACTGCATTCTTGACTATGTAATAACATTCATGTTGACTGCCACATTATTTAGAAAATTATTTTTGCTTATAGCTGAAATGGTGTTTGAAAATCCTTTTAAATGCATTCTGTTATTAACTAGATTTGCCCTTGACTGAAATGAGACCTTATTTGAAAATGGAATGTGCTCTTCCTAGGCTTTTTCACACATGAATTGGATGGTCTAACAATCAGTTTAGCAGCTGGCTAAGGTCTTTTTTTTTTTTTAATGTGCAAAGGGAAGTTCTTACAGCATCAGGTCCTACTTCATTTGTAAATTTAGTATTAAAGTTTGATAGCTGTGGCCTGAATTGCAGTTAAGGTGTTGACCTTCGTTTAAAAATATTTTCAGATCGAGCTTGAGAGATTTTTCTTTCCAGACGGCTTTCCCTGGTGTGCTGAGGTCCTGTACAAAAGGTCCTTCTTACAAATTTTCTTTTGCATCAGACCAGATGTTTAGCCACTACGTGAGCATCAGATGACCTCTCGTTTGAGAAAAAGCAGCATTGTAAAACAAGCACCGAGGAATTGGTCACTGAAACTTGTGTTCTGGGAGTCATAACTATCCCCCCACCAGCTACACACAAATCTGGCTGCTCTCCAGACTTTAAAACCGATACAAAACCGATCTAGTACATTTTGACATCCTAAATATCACAGTTTAATTGTTAACAGTGATAAGATACATCTTCAGGATTTCTTTTCTTTCCTTTTTTTTTTTTCTTTTAGCATTGAGTCTCCCAGGTGTGTGTATTGTACCTTTGCTAATTTTTGTCTTGTCTCTTGTCGATAGACTTCAGTATGCAGAATGTTGGGTGTTGCAGTACAGTTGGCCGCCACCAACTGCTATAAAACTGTTCAGTACATTGTAATTCCGTTTAATCTTGTTTAAGTATTCTATAACTGGGCAAAGGTGCTGTATTTGAAGGGGGGAGGGAGGGTCAGAGATAGGTAGTATTTCTTAATTTACATACACTGTAGCACACAGTAGGGAACTCCTAGCATTTGTAGTACTAAATAAGTATGTACATAGCAAAATGTCTTTATTGTGTGCTTTGCAGAATATGTGCATACAGTTTGCACGTCCTGTTTTGGGGGGTAGGGTTTGTTTTAAGCAGTGTTTGCCTGGAGAGTGATATGCTTGCTGCTTAATCAAAGGATTAAAGTTTCAAAGAAATCTGTGTCTTCTATTTTTATGTACCTTGTAATGGTCTAATATGTTAGGGCCCTTATACTGTGATTCTCTTCTAAATTCATTTATATTTTTTTAAGAATTAGAAATAAAATTATACAATGGTGTTGATTTCAGTGGGGAATTTCTTTTGCCATGTCTAGTCTCCTGTTTTGTAATGTAGTAATGAACTCTGACTTCAAGGTTGACTTAATTTTGTCACTTTAAAAAAATGTAAAATGTTTGCACACTAAAGTTCGCCAGAGAACGTGTATCCTACGTTGTTCAAAGCTAATGTAACTCTACAGCTTTTTGTACAGTTTATTTTAGTTAATAAAGCAAAACGGTACTAAAAAATGACAGATTTTACAAATGCAAGGCATAGTCTGAACAACATGTCTTCTAGGAACAACACTTGCAAAATATGGATGTACAAGAACTATCAGATTTAAATGTTGCACTTTAAATCAGAATGGGTATGAAGTTAAGCAGGTATTTCTGCATTAATAAAACAATCACTAAACATTGCACATCATAGTAAAGCAGTTTAATTTGTCTTACAGTTGGTTGTGAGCAAAAAGAATTATAGTTGCCTCTGCCCTTAGGTTTTTGTTCATCTTTATATTGGTGGTATTTTTCTTAAACCATACAGTGTTTACTCTGGAAACTTCACAGTTCATAGAAAACAGTAGCTTACACGTGTGGGAGTTTGTGTCTGAATAGAGCAGAATTGCAGAGTTTAGGGAAGAGTTTAGGATGAAGGATCCCAGACCTCTGTTGTGCCTCTTGCTAGCAAAAGAAAGGAAAAGACTGAAGTTACAGCTGCTGCCAGGCAGAAATGTGGTTGTCGGGCAAAAACAAAGCTGGGGTGAAGACAAACATCTTGGAGCCGTTTGCTTAGAGGTGCGTTTCAAAAGGTAAAGGAAGCCGTAGAAGAGTCAGCAGCTGTCACAGCTCCAGTGCAAAACAGAGCACTGAAAATTGCGCTGAGTACAACTCGGTAATTTTAATAAATGTGGTGAACCTCCAGCTTTTCCTGAGGTTGAACTAGCTAAACCTCAGAGTTTGCCTTTCTCTCAGCGAGTTAAAAGCAGGCACCGTCGCAACAGACATCTGCTTGAAGATCACAGGAAGTTCTGTGAGATACAAAAGGCAAATATGAACTCTTTCAATGCCACTTGTAGTCTGTTACTGATGAATTGGGCATCAAAAATCTATACTCGGGTCGGGAAGAGAGGTGAAATGTATTGGTAACAGTATCTGGACTATTTAATAAGCGACTGGCCCATTTTTTGTAACAGACATCCTTAAAATCGATACTAAAGTAGAACTTTAGCAAAATAAATTCTAATTGCTGTTACTGACATGGAAGTTTTCCCTTGGACTGGCACAAAAGGAAGCACTGAGATTCAAGGATGGTGATCTCTACTGCTGCTTCAGGGATATGACTGTCTTGATGCAAACCAGGTGTCCTGTTAATGCTCACTGCATCTTAAGAGTTGTGATTTTAAAAGTAACATCTGCACCCTGATATTTAATGATCTGTTTGACAGATCTTTGTAACCCCCAAGCTCTGTTCTGGGGATTGTAATGTTCTGCAGGAGGATGATCACGAGCACAGAAAATGTCTGTCTTGGGAACCTGATCCCATCTCCAAAGAAACTCTTCATTTGTGTTTATAAATATTTACTTACAGAAACATAATGCCTGTTGTGATGGATGTTCTTGAGAACTTCCCAGACAAGTAGTACCCTGACTAATCAGGACATTCCTAAAATCTAAGAAGAAAAAAAAAGTCCTAAATTTTTGCAAGAGGGAGTGTTTTCAAAAGGTCTCTGTTGTAGTAACTACCTCTACACCTTAGCTGGACTCCCAGAATCTTAATGCAATGTGGACTGACACCCTTGGGAGTGGCAAGTCTCAGTCATTTTAGCAAAAGAAGACTCTGAAACCATTTTATTTCTATCATTTTTAGAGTCCATCTTATGATAACCCAGATAACGCAGCCTAATTGGATTTTTCCAATGGTTTCTTTTCCATCAGCCTTAGTGCTTTGGTGGATGGGCCAGCATGGTATTTTCCTTAGAGACTTGTTTTCCTAGAAGTGGTTTCATGTGAAGGACAGAACAAAGTGCAGGAGCCGGCGCTGGGGATCGGGCGGTAGAACAGTGGCATCGCTGCTGTTGGCTGGAGGATGGCTGCGCTGTCTGCCTCTAAAAAATTCTTTGGTGCGTCCTGAGTAATTAGCCAATATTACCGGCAAGTGGCAACAGCTAACGTCTGTGTTCTTTATATATTTAGCATGGGGTTTGTTTTGCTATTTCAGGACCGTAGGTGTAAATAAGGAAGAAGAGCAGCTGTATGCCAGGCGGGCAGGGAGGTGCGAGGGGGGTGTATGGCCCAACGGAGGAGTGGATCTAGTCTGCTGCTCCTTGCCACCGCAGCGGCGCTCCTCGCCACGGACTCTCGGGAGCCCGTCCTGGAAAACCAACTTCGTAGCCTGCGGAGGGCTTTCCTCCTGCCTCGGCCAAACCCTGCGGAGCGCTGGGGAGGCTGCAGAGCCCCGTGGTGAACTCGGAGCAGGCGGCGGGGCTGCGGGGGGAGCCTCCCCGAACCACGGCGGCCCGCAGCCCGTCTCGTCCATTCAAGCTACGCGCCGTTTCCGAGGGCGCGGAGGGAACACCGGCGGCGCGCGGAGCGGGGTGG
>KZ505752.1:114962-214176 GCA_002844005.1 Limosa lapponica baueri | reverse complement strand
ATAAGCAAGTTGTCCATAAAATCAAAGGTACTTTGGCACCAGGCACACTTTGTTAGTTGTAAGAGTGTATTTTTTAATTTATTTTTTTAAACTCTATCTGTGTTGTAATCTATGCTTTAAAAAACCAATGAAGTCTAGTCTTATGGGGATTTATTGTAATGCTTGACTGTAACTCTATGCAAAGGAAACCCTACCGTCTTACTCTGCTTGGTGAAAATTTGCCTATGGAAATTAGCAAATCGATGCTTGCTTAGTAAGGCTTTACTGTGCTTTGAGAATAAGGTAATACTGGAATTTGAATGGGATAACATTGTCTATATACAAAGGAAAACAAATTTGTTCTGCTGCCCTCAGCAGCAACGTCCCCTGTGGGGCTTCAGGCGCATTTCCAATAGGAAATTATTGCTGTTAGAAATATTGTCTCCTGGGTACCAGCTGGTCACCACACCATGGTTTTTAAGTGAGTAGGAGAACAGCGGAGCAGCTCCCGAGGCTGACTTGCTGCCAGCTGAAGCAGGAGCGAGCCCTGAGTCTCACTGGTGGGTCTGCGTTGGGGCAATAGGGGGTCCTTTCCCTCCGCAGCCTCTGGTTTTGGGGGCACAAATGATGCAGTCCTTCTCCCCCATGGGGACTCTGCAAGTCCGTTTCATTATCAGCAGTCAAAGTGTTGTCACTCTTCCTGGGTTGGAAGAGACAAGGACGATCCCTCAGTGATGTTACATGTCATCGTCTGCTGTTTTCTCATGACTGTATAATCTGCTATATCTTAAATATGTATTTCAAATTGTATAGATATTTTTAGTCATTCGTTAGAAGATTCTGTTACCTGTTCCACTCCTTATGTTAAGAGTTGGGGCATATATTTCTTGTCCCCAAAATGCAGTATATTTGTGGATGAGCTTATATTAGTAGTAAATCATATAACTTTGTTATTTTAATTCAAAAATACTGAAGGCAGCTAATCTCCTAGTTTATAAGGCAGCTTGGAGAGGCTCATTTTAATGCAAGGTATGTTCCCTTCATCATATTTCTGCTTGTCAGCTCCCAGTGGAGTGAACTGATCTTAGGCTTCCAAATTTGACAAAACTTTCCCCACCGTGACTAAGACAGGCTTCCAGTTAGGATGTATTGTAAAAAGTAGATAATTTTCAGAGGGAGGGACAGGGCATCTTCTGAGAGTTGTCCCTACCAGGTGCCTAAGGGCAAAGCAATAGAGCTGCACTAGAGCTAGGTGTATAGGAAGGTAGACGTATGACTTTTTTTTCTATGCTCTGTTGTATGTCTTTCATGGAAGCATGAGAAGTAAGGAAGCGATCACAGTGCTTTTTACTGAGCAATACCCCAATCCTGGAGGGCAGCTGAGCATTACCCTCCCCTCACACAGTGAACCTGGCAGAAGCCATGCTCTCAGCACCTATTTGCTGGGCAGCAGGACCAAGAATGCAGTCTTGTCCATATGTGATGACCAAATCTGTGATAACAACTCACATATTTGCCCCTGTGAGTCTAAAAGACGTGGTGGTGTTCAGTGCTCGTGTCTCAGATCTGCCGTCCTGGAGGTTTTGGTGCTGCAGCCTGCTGTGGTGGTGCACTCATAGCTCATGGGATAATTAATCTGCTGACCTTTTAGGGGGGCTTGGCTTCATGTGAGAGAAAACAGGACAAACATATTCTCTTTAAAAAGAGCAACCACATTATAGGGGATGGTTTTCTCTGTGTGCAGTAAGTATGTTCAATGTGATACGGCCTTGCACGCCGCCTCTCTCCGTTCTGACTGCTGGTGGCACAGAGGTGGCGCTGCTGGAGGGGAACTCTTTGAACATGGCTTTGAAAATGTTAATGTAATTTCTATATCATCGTAAGTCATGCCCGTGCTGATTTTTCTCCTTGTTATCATGTTCTGCTTGTCTCTTACTCGGTTTCTGGACAGCAAGATATACTATGTGTGGAGCACTTTAATGGAAAATGTCGGGGCTTAGTTTGGTGTGGAGGTAGTTAAAACAAGCTAGCCCACATTTAGGAAAGTTTCTTTTTGTTATGAAAATTCTCCCCTTTGGATTATTTCCAGTGAGGTTAAAGCATCTGCCTACAGCGCAGGTATGCAAAGAGTTGCCCCTGCAGCCTTTTGCGTGTGCTGCTGGTGGTGCAGGCAGGGCTGGGATGCTGAGGCGGTGGGAAGGGGCAGCCGGGAGCTCTGTGTCCCGTGCTGCCATTGAGCTCCCACCCCTTGGTAGCTGTTTATAGGGCCTGGGCTTAGCTTCTAGTGATTCGTCCTGCTTTTCTACGTGTGGTCAGAATTAATTCAATATATGGAAATCCATTTTTTTTTTCTGTGTAGATTTTCGGTGACTATAGATTGGGGGTTTTGTGTGTGTGTGTGTGTGTGCTGTTGCAGTGGAGTTGCAATGAAAATCCCTTTGCCATGTGTGTTGCGCATCTGCCACAAGAACCTCGCTATGCCACGTGAGCCCGCCACGCTCTAATATTTTAAAAGAGCGTTAGAGTTCATACATGTGCTGAAAAATCACAGTGAACACAAAGAAGGGACACCTTCCCATTGCTCTTAGCCGTGAACAGGCAGAAGTGAAAGCACACCTTGGCTCCTATGCCGGCCGGGCATTAGCATAAGGAGGAAGTTGATTCAGCTAACCATCGGCGTGTGCTCTCGCTGTCACAAAAAAGCACTTTTTTCCCCTGACGGTTTCCCTTTGGTTTCAGTTCAGAGAGCACGGGCGCGGGCGCTGGAAGCCCCAAGTGGAAGAAGAGCTGCTGCAATCTGCCCTGAGTCACCGGTGGGTGCTGGGCCGGGAACTCCACGCCGCCTGCGATGGTTTGGATGGCATCCCGCCCGGTGCTGGCCGGCGGTAGGTCTGGCACAGGGCTGCGGTTTCTCGGCTCCTCTGAGCCTGTCTTCCTGGCTGATTCACACAGGCACCTCTATGGGCACCTCTCCAGCTCGGGGGAGGCATTGCCACGCTCAGGCCCCTCTCCTGGGGCCAGCAGAACAGCTGCAAACCCCATGGCAAACCCCCTGCAAGGTGGGTAGCCGTGGCAAACATCCCCCGCCTTCTGGGAACCCGGAGATTTCCATTCTGAGCAGGCCCGCTCGCCTCTCACCTCGAGTGCCCTTTCCTGTGTCCTGAGGTGCCCTCAGCCATGCAATGAGCTCCTGAGCAAGGCTGAGGGGGAGGAGATGCTGTCATGGAGATGCCGAGAGTCTCTTTTTTTAGGAATGGGATCTGGGTTGGGGATGTTGGTGCGGCACGAGGGTGTTGAAGGAGATAAAGGCTCTCATTTCAGCAAGAGAGCTGGAAGGGATTGTACCACAGCAGAGTGCTCCTTGCGGAAAGAGATGGAAATGAACGTGGGCGATTCAATTAGTGGCGAGAGCTCTGAAGGCGTTTCTGGATGGGATTCTGGGCTGGTGACTGCGTTTCTTCTTAATGCATGTCATAACTTTGTTGCCTAAAACATTTGTAGCGTTGTTCACTCCTGTTGGAAGTACTTCAGGAGTTAAGGTAGACCTTTAAAGGCAAAAAGGGGTAAAACACGGGTTGATTTTTTTTTTTTTTGCATGTTTTTACACAGTGCAGCATTTACTTGTTAAACCATACCATCAGATGATGCAAATCTTGGAGTGTAACAGGACTCAGGAAATTGAATGCCATGTAAATGGGAGAGCAGACTAATAAAAGAGAGGAAGGAAACGTGTATTGGGGTTCTCGCTGACCAACAACAGAATGAGTTTGTTGGAAATTTGTCCTGTAGGTAGTCTATGCCGTGGAAGTTAACGGTGGCAGCTCTCCATCTGCCTTTGAAGCAGCAGGCACACTCTGCTGCTGGCATCTGCTACCGAAGCAGCCCAGGCACGAGGCTGGTAATCCCTCAGGCTGCATTTGGGCGTCTCTGGTTGATGTGAGGAAAATAGAATTGCTCCTGATTAAGCTTCAGAGAACCAGGAACCCCCTTTTCAGAGGAGAAAAGGTCAGCTGTTTAAAAATGAAAGGAGCAACATGGACAAGCATCTCTGGTTTAAAGCAGAAGGCTGTTCATTTAGAGGGACTGAAAAGGGTAATTTGCAAACTCCAGTTGGAATAGTAAGTCTTTATGCTTGGGAGTATGGTTTGGGCTCGTATTCCTGTGGGTTACCGGCGTTAGATGATCAGTTGTGCTGAAGCAAGTCTGACATTCGGCCTGGTGGAGGGCACGGAGGCTCTTGCAAGCTGGGCAGGTAAACACCATGTAGAACCATGAACAAGGGCTCTGAGTTACAGGAGCACGTAAGTGTTTGTTGTGAAATATCCTCTTGCTGGTTAAGTGCTTTGGCTTGATTTTGAATTGGGTACTTTACCTGTCAGCAGGATTTCCTTGCCCAGTATGAAATTTTAAAGTAGCAAGGAAAATGGATGTTGCTGTCTGAAGGCCAGGAGGTCTGTGGCAGCACTTGGGCTCTGCATAGCACAGTCCTAATCGCTGCTTCTGTGGGCCAGGAATCCGTTGCAGAAAGGATGTAGGGCGGTATATCAGCACTTGGCATACTGATTCATGCCGGTGTAAGGTTAGTAGTGGTGATGTGTTGGCCCTGCTTCCCTACCAAAGCAGCAGATACCCTCGGTGACCTTACAGGAGCTGAGTCAGACCTCTCAGAGAGGTGCTGATGCCAGTAAGAGTGACACGAGTGACTGACAGGGAAGGTGATGCACACAGAGGAGAAATAGCGTCCCACAGCACAGCTATAAAATCGAGCACTTCCCCCATGAAATGGTCTGAGACCTCAGCTGCATTTTGCTTTTGTACACATCCTGTAAGGAAAAAATGTCTTCTGAGTGCAAAGCCGCAAGAAATGAAAACCAGAGTGGCTCTAGGGCTTGAGCTACTTGCGAAAAAGAACTACTGCAAGGTTGAGGGACCGGTGGTAAATCTCAGGGTTTGTGACTTAGGGCTGGAAATAAATATTGCTGATTTTTCCTAGTGGAAAACTAATATTGTATTCTGCACTCTGTATGAGCTTTGGGTAGGTTGAGAGGAAAAACTCATGTCACACTTCTGATTGCAATTTTTCCTATTTTTTTTTTCCTCCCCACTGTTTCTTCCAGGCAGGATTAATACAGCCAAGAACTCGCACATAATTAAATAAAACTTTGAAAAAATAGGATTAGAGTTTACTGCTATAAATGAGTGACCAACTGGGAAAAGAAAGATGTCAAGTTAAGAGGCTTTGACTCCTGTAACACCTAAACTGAAGGTAAAATCCCCTTGCTGCCTTTTTTTTTTTTTTCATATAAACCACCTTGCTATAAACCACAAAGCTGTCTCTTGCTTGAACCAGTGCAATGAACTCATGAAGTCATGTGGGTGGCCTCTACGTTCAGTGTAGGCTTTCCTGGTGGACGTTAGGGCCAAGACTTGGCCTCTGCTTTGCTCAGCTGCGTCTGTGACTTGTAATTTTTTGAGACTAAGAGCTGCTGTGAGAAAATTTTAAAAAACATAAAAATCTCTATTCTGGGGAATAATTTTCAGATTGTGGAGCTCATTTCCAATGAAGTGTGGTGCTTGTTGTGTAACCGTCGTTTTGCATCTCTCTGAGCTTTTTGTTGTTCTTCCATAGTTGGCACCGCATTTCCCTCCGAAATCCATCGCACCCCGCTGCAAATGAAACCCCTCCTGCCAGCAGCAGCCTCTGCAGGGGGTAGCTGAGGCGGCGTGACTGCCGGTCAATATTTGAAAGGATTCTCCCTCTGTCTGGTTCCCAGTGCAGCTCCCATGGCCTGTGACGAACCCGCTGGTCTCTCGGGCATCTTCACGCGCCAGAACTCTGCCAGCGCTGTCTCTCTGGACTTCGAGCCTGACGCCGACTACAAGTTTGTTGAAACCTTAGAAGACCGGTACAAGTGTGCCTACTGCCACCTCGTCCTTCGCAACCCCCACCAGACAGGATGCGGCCACCGATTTTGCCAGCAGTGCATTCTTTCTTTGAGGTCAGTGCAAGCTCCCCCTCCTCCCCTTCCTTGAAAGAAGTCAACACCTTCTGTAAATCAGCAGTGAGTGCCATAATATTATACCGATCTGATAAAATGCCGAAGGAGTCGATGGAAAGAATCTATTGAACTCAGTGACTGTGATCTCAGTGTTTTAAAGGTGTCTTTAAAGACCTTACCCGCTGCTGGTGAGGAATACTTTGGTAACTGCAGGGAAGTCAGCGTGAAGAAATTGTTGATATAAGCTAAAGCACTACTGCCTGAGATGCTCTTTCGGTCTGTTTGTCTCGCATTGTGCTGTTCAGATGAATTTGTTGCATTAATGTCTCGTGGTATCAGCACTGGTGGTTAAATTAAGCTGTTTACACTTGCTTCTCTATAATTTCTTTGATTTTAGTGGAGTTATAAAACTGATGTTAGCTTTACCTGATAGTACAGTCAGATCACAAGGCTGCTGGCATCCATCTGCTTGGGATTTACCCCGCAGGTGCAAATGAGTTTACCCCGCAAAGCTGTCTGGAGATACATTACATACTGCTTGGTGTATCCAAGGGCAGGATTTGGCCCAGGGAGGCTGCAGAGGAGCCTGATTATGTGGATGGATGTCACCATTTACCTTTCATGGTTTTTATAAGTTTTGTGTTTGCCGCTTTCTCTCTCCAAGTTGCCTCCCTTTTGCACTGCCTCAATAAGTTTTTATTGTCCTTTATCACGGGACTTCTGGAAGCCTTTTAAGACAGGAGCCATGAGCACTTTTTTTGCTGGCGTAGCAAGGAGTGTGCTGCTTGTGCTAGGCAAAGGCTGGGTTTAGTGCACACCATGAGATTTTTTCAAATATGACATTTGTGAGCAGGAGATGGCCAGAGAACGACAAAGTCCTCTTAATTAAAAAACATCTTATTAACACTGGTAGGACAAACTCTGCTTTCTGTTACATATTCACTGTCGCAGCTTAATATCCTCTTAGAGCTGTAGGCAGGATTTGGCTGTGTAGCTGCCAGATGAAAGTGTTTTCGTAGCACTTTTTTTTGTTTTTATGGTATCTAGTCCCGACTTCTGCCAGAGTCAGATTCTAGCATAGCCCAATTTTGTAAAATAAATGAAGTTTTCTGTGGGTTAACATGACTCTTCTTTTGATCTAGAGAGTTGAGTGCAGTACCCACCTGTCCTGTCGACAAAGAAACAATAAAAATGCACGAGGTAAGTGGCTGTAGTTGCAGTTGCTGCAGCAGTCAACATCTGCTTGGAAAAAACAAGAGAGCTGAGAACAAGGTGGCTCGGAGTCTGTTAGTCCTCAGGGGAAGAGCAGTTTTTGTCTCTGAAGTGATGCTAAGGGAAGCAGTGTATTCAGTGGTGCTCTCCCAGAAAGGAAGTATGGGTGTATAGCTAAAGCTTTATTTTATACCTCATGTTCTGAACTTATTTCGTTTTAGTCTTTATATTTCCAGTAAACTGTCAAAGAGTTTCATGAAGTTTTAAATCTTCCCTAGTCATCAGATGTCTTTTTTAGTGGAGAGTTTATTGACTTGTCTTTTTAATGGCCCATCTTGCTGGGAAATCTTATTTGATTGTCTTTGTTTTGACTTGATTATAATTTGCTGCCTTAACTACTTCCATTGTATCTCATTAACCCTGCAGACTTAATTTACTTCTGCATAACTTTTTAGAGGAAAAGATAAGTTCATGCTTCCTGTTTTGGAAACTGACTTTTTTTTTTTTTTTGGTAATAGATTCATTTATCGTTACTTTCAAGTCTCGGCATATAAATATGCTACATACTTGGTCCTGCCAGAATGAATTTTATAGTGAAATCAAATGTCTCCTTCTTCTCTCTCCTGTTCCTGATAGGAAATGGAAATTGTAATCAGGCTGTCCACGTGATTTTTGTTTTTCATTCGCTGTCTTCTACTTTGTGTAAATTTTGATGGCAGTAGTGCAACAGTGAGCAGCTTTATAATGCTCGTTATAGGAAGATCTCTCAATAAGACTGAAAGTTTGCTCTGGAGGGTTAATTTGCTTCTGCATCCACGACTGGGAATGGTGCTGTTTCTCAGAGTCTGTAGAAGGGATACCTCAGCGACATCTCCCTCCCAAAGGCGTACTGCGTGCTTCAGCATCGGAGCCGCGTGCACAGGGCTGGTTTGGTCTTTGGGGCCCGTTAGCTCCAGCTGCTTCCTTCCAGATCCAGGCAGGCTCTGGCAGCGGTTTTGCAGCTCCTGAGCTACTAATCCTGCTGGCTGTGGGATGAATCAGCATCCGTGGAATAACTATATGGGGGGGAAAACCCTATGTTTATTGCAAAATTCATATATGTTTTAATTTATATTTTTAGTATAAATTTTCAGTATGAATTATCAAGAAACTTACTCACAATTATGGAGTCTACACTTGTGTGCTTAAAAGATTTGTGGTGATGTTTTGCTTTTTTATATTCTTTATTACATCCTACATGACTGCATATGAGGGCTGGTTTGCTTCCTTTACAGGTATTCAAAGACAACTGCTGTAAAAGAGAAGTTCTCAACTTGCATGTGTTCTGCAAAAACATTCCTGACTGCAATTCAAAAATAACTCTGGGACGATATCAGGTTAGTTTCCTTGATCAAATTTGGAAGCCTTTGATTTTCATTCAAACTCTGTGTATTTATTATAAGCGAAATTCCAATGATTGTCTTCAAACTTCAGAGTTATTGTAGCAATGTGGTTTAAGTACATAGATTATGACTTAGCTATACACCGTAGGTAACAAGCTCAAAAATATTATGGCTGTAAGGTTGTTCCAGCTTTGCCTTAGGTTATTTGTTTAATAAGAACCGTTTGCTCTATGTAGCTTTAGTATATCCATAGTGTCTGTACATACCTTCTCTTTGCTTAGGCACCAAATGATGGTTGATTCAAGAAATCTTGCCAAGACATACTGGCCATTTGGGCCTTTTTTCAGGATGTCAATTGAATGAAAAGTGGAAGTCATACAAAGGACTCTCCAAATTTTCACGTTCACTATAGTTTTGAGGTTGGAAAAGGAGAAAGTTTATGGAGGAAAGAGTGTATGAAGTTTTGTTTTTTACTGAACTGCTGAATGTTTCTGTGGGTCTGTTGGTCAACTGGAGATGCGATGAAATACTTTAAGGTTTAATTTGCTTTTGCATGTTGCAGGAGCATCTTCAGCAGTGTTTGTTTGAAAGTGTGCAATGTACTAATGATGGATGTTGTGATCAAGTTCTTCGAAAAGACCTGAAAGAGCATTTGAGCCAACACTGTAAATTTCGAGAAGAAATGTGTCAGTACTGTAATAAATATGTGCTGTTAATTAACATAAAGGTAAGATTATAAAACATTCCCTCTGAATCCATAGCACGTGTTTCTTCTTAATGTTGCTGAGTGAGAAGTTTCCAGCATTGCAATGGGGCATAACAACTCCTGAAACAAAATTTGGCTGAGTAGCTGAAGGAGAGAGTATAATAAATGCGCTTTAAGTAATACCAATTACTGTTGCTCTCTTATGAACAACAATGTGATATGGGGCTTGCACGTGTACGTTTGGGATTACTTTTTGCATACCTTCCTCTGTGTATACTACTTTGCAAAAGTACAAACCATTGCCTTGTTTTGTTTTGGCTTTTTTTTCCATCCAGAATCATGAGAAAAATGACTGCCCTGATTATCCTGTGCCTTGTCTCCAAAACTGTTCACAAATAATTCTGAAAAAGGAGGTACTATTATTTTTTTCATATACTGTCATTTAGCAGGTCACAGACATTTATGAAAACTGAAAGTTACGTTGCAGACCACATTGGTCCATGCCAATAAAACTTCATTGCTCTAAGTATTTTCTTTGTTTGGTCCCAAAAGGGATATACAGCCCACCTTACAAGTGAGGGTCACTGCAAACCCTTGGCATTTTGCAGTATGGAGAAACATCTGGCTTGCTTATTGACTCTAAATACTCATTTTCATATTTATGTGATTGGTGGTATCTTGACATTGGTCTTTATTCACCCCTTATGCAGGCATTGAGATTTTATTCATGTGGCAAGTTACTTCATGTTCATTTCATTGCAAGTTTCTTTGTTGATACCTGCAGATTGAGAAGCACCACGCTGTGTGTCCTGAGGCAGAAGTGGACTGCCCATATAAGCAGTACGGCTGTCTTGTAAAGGTATTGTTTTATAGACCTTTGTCTGTGCTGGGACTGGAATTTGTCTCCCAAACCGAAGTAATTAATAAAAAAAAAACAAATGACACTTTCTTTGTTCTTTCACAACCATTTCTAGTATCAGGGTATCAGGGCTGCCATTCCCTCACTTTCAAAGCACAGAAAAGACATTGTAAATCTCTTAAAGAAAAAATCAATGCATTTTTTACTAACAGCTTCAAAAATCTGCGTATCTTATTATTTTATTTTTTCACTTCCCTCTCTGCCTCACTAAGATTAAAAGAGGGAAACTTGCCGAACATGAAAACGGTGCCCTGAGGGAACACATGCTGCAGATTTTAGACAAGAACTCCCGGTTGGAAGAACAGGTAAGTCTAAGTCATATTTAACGAGCACTCTTCAGCGGTGCTTGGCTGGTTGGAGGATGACACGAGATTCTGCATTTGTTGCCTGGTTTAGCTCAGCTACATTTTAAAAGACTGTTTTTATCATCTTTGCACACCTCGACAGTCAGAATAAGCTCTTCTAGCAAAGTCAGTCAATTAGATGGAAACCTCTCTATGCTCAGGCACGTATATTCTCCACCAAGCATGGTGGGAGGCTCGTTGCCATCGCTCACCTCATTTGCTTTTGGTCTCTGGTTACTGTGGATACAAGGTTTGGAGATAGAGCATTTTAATGTTTCAGTGGCTGCTCAGATTGCTCCAGAAAGGAGACTTTACATGCCCAAGTCACCCCCTCTGTAGAGGCAGCACGGAGTAGTGCAGAGCCAGCTGGAAGCACCTTTCCACTGGTGATGGCTTCTGTGGCTCCCAGCAGGTGACACTGGGTGTATGCTCAATCCTGCTGAGGTGAATCCATCCAGACTGATGATTGACTTACTCTTCTGCTTGTTTATGCTAAAAATAAGTGCCCTGAAATCCCACAATTTGGGTTTGGAGTTAGTACTACTCGCTGACTCATCTCTTTTGCTGATTAGACCCTAGTATAGGGGGGAAAAAAAATGTAGTAGTATATACATACACACAGAAACACACGAACATGTGTGAACTTAAGTATGTATTATTCCCCGAATGGATCATCATGGTGGGGATGAGAGATACAAGTCTCTTTACACATTGCCACACAGATCTATTAAAGAATATGATTACCTTATGTTCCACTCTTGCTGGTGCTTATCCACAAATTGTGAATTAAGTGGTGCTATATCTAGCTAAGGTAAAGGCTTTGCATTGTAAGCTTTACCACTTTCTCCTATATAGTCACATACCTTTTAATTTGATCATTGTATATTTTGGTGTGCCTTAGCGTCTTTACTCTGTTTTTTTCCATCTGTAGATATCTGACTTGTGTAAGAGCCTGGAATGTAAGGAGATTAAAATCCAGCAGCTAGCAGAGGCCATTAAAAAGTGTGAGAAAGAATTCAGACAGTTTACACAACTGTTTGGTAAAAATAGCAACTTGATGGTAAGCACACAGGTGAGACATTAATTTTATCTTTTTTGGACAATTGCTTTCTTGTATCCTTAAATGTGTTTATCTAGTAATAGTTGTTATTAATAGCAGGGCAATAAAAAAATACTGTCTCCCAGACACTTCACAAGCCCTTTTTGGTTTTTTATAATACAGAATTGTCTTTTCATTTTAACCAATAAAGAAGTTTGGGTATCTGATCTGGGCAAAAAGCACTGTATAAATCCTCATGGCCAGATCCCCATGGCAAATATGCAGGTGTAAATTTGAATAATCAGTTGAATGAAGTAATGCAGTGCAGATAGATCTGAGTAAGGGACGGCTTCTCAGTCACTAAATGCTGAATTAATTGTGCAGGAGCAATTGGATATGTTCCTAAGCCGGTGGAGTACTTTTGAATGCACATATAGTTGATATTGCTGACATGCTAAAGGCTTCTTTATCTTATTTCAAATGAAATGGCTGATTTTATGAATGTCTTTTGTCTCGGCGTCCACCCTCTTCCAATGGCATGAACTGGGAAGGCTCTGGCCAGTCACCTGGATAAGTCTGCACGCCTGGAATCACAAGTGAAACAGCTAATACAGATGGCAAACCAGCAGCAAAGCAAATTAGACTTGCGACCCCTGTTTGACACAATCGAAAATGTAAAACAGAAGATTGCCCTGATGGAGACGTACGATCAGCGCTTGGGTGGGTTGGGACTTTTTGTTTCTTTTCTGCAGGGGTGTCGGGTTTTTGCTGATTCATTAGGGGCTAAGTAGAGCCTCTGGTCCTATAGTCAGTCAGTTGCAGCTATTAGTCAGAAAGGGCTTTCTTCTTGCTTTCTAAGACAAAGCCGTGATGGTGTGTGCTGCATTCTCCAGCCTTCCCCTACTCCTCAATGTCTCCAGGATTCCTGTAGCACTGCAGGGCCAGAGAGCGGGCCTTGGTCAGGCTGGTGCGCTGTGATGGAGGCAGTGGTACTATCCATCATCGGGCATTAATCTGGTTTCTAGTTACCAGTTTTCCTTGTTAAACTACAAGCTGCAATTACAATAAAAAAAAAAGTTAACAAGTGTAGTAACACTAGTTAATGGCCTGTGCTCGGGCTTGAGTAGCTCAGTGTTGTCAGCTCGAGTCTGGTTGCTCTTCATATCTAATGCTTCGACAGTTTTCTTTTACCAAGTGTGTGTGTCTGTTTTTTTTTTTCCTCCAGTTGTTTTGGAAGGTCAGTCCAGCAAACACGATCTCCAGATCAATATTCACAAAGCGCAGCTCAATAAAAACGAAGAACGATTTAAGCTTTTGGAAGGCACGTGCTACAATGGGAAATTAATCTGGAAAATCACGGACTACAAGTTGAAGAAAAAAGAGGCGGTGGAAGGCCGTGTCCTCTCCATATTCAGCCAGCCCTTTTACACCAGCCGCTGCGGGTACAGGTTATGTGCGAGAGCCTACCTGAACGGGGACGGCTCAGGAAAGGGAACACACGTCTCCCTCTACTTCGTAGTGATGAGGGGGGAGTTTGACTCGCTGCTGCTGTGGCCTTTCAAGCAAAAAGTTACACTTACGCTTTTGGACCAAAGTGGGAAAAAAAATCACATCGTGGAAGTCTTTAGAGCTGACCCCAATAGCAGCAGTTTCAAAAGGCCGGACGGAGAAATGAATATTGCCTCTGGATGTCCACGCTTTGTGCCGCACACAGTCCTAGAGAATACAAAGAACACTTACATCAGAGATGATACTCTGTTTTTGAAAGTGGTTGTGGATTTAACAGATCTGGAGGAATTGTGAAAAACATAACCGATCAACAGGACTGCTTTAACCATTAAGAAATGCTTTCTTGGTGACTACCAGCCATGCCATAGTAAATTGCCATTAGTCAAGCTACTACTGATAATGTCTCGAGGCTTTTGGACAGCATAACAGACAATGAATTGCCAAAGCATCAGCCTTTCCTTTTTTAACCTTTTTTCCAAGACTGCGTTTTTAAGGCAGCTAGAAGTCCAGTTTGATGCGAACGTGCATTTGATCCAGACTTGGCTCAGTCCAGGCTGGGAGGAATGCTTGGCTCCCATCGTTGGGCTGTCATTTGGAGGTGAGACTCCTCCAGTAACCCCCCGCCCGGAGCCCAAGCAGGCCTGTGGGCTCCCTTCCCTCACACAGAACTGAAGCCATGCCCAAGCGCGTGAGTGCGTTTCACCTGTCTGAAATGGAAACGTCTCAACCTTAGCACATTTTAATCAATGTGTCTTGATCCCTCCATCTCCTGGATTTTTGAAGTGGGAAGAATGGCATCAGTTAGGCAGGGATCTTGCATCTTTTTTTAATGTTTGTTTTAATTGTTTTTTTCCAGAAAGCCCAGAGGAAAATGACAGTGCCTCTTACTTTTCTAGCCTGGTATTTCAGCTGTACAGGGTACCCCCAAGTCACAATAGCTTTGTTATGTCCTTTCCGTTCCTGCCTAGTGCCTTGGGACTGATTTCCATTGGTGATAAACATCCACAGTCCCCATCTGAAGTCAAAAGAAGCTGCAGGTGCTTCTCACCTCTCAGGACACGGCCAGAAGCAGGGTACCCGGCCAGCCTGATGGCTCTTGGCTGCGCTGCTGGAAGAAGAGGGGCAAAATTCCTGTACTTTTGCTCCCATATCTGCACAAAAGAGATATTTTCTGGCCTACCAGCTCTACAGAAGGCAGGAAGAGCTTTGGATATCCACTTGGGAAAAAGCCTGCGTAACATGCACTCTTCCCCTCAGCTAGAAATCTGGATGTTTGGGAAAAAAAGAGGGAAAATGGATTAGGGAGTGAGGTTGCTGTAAGAACGCAGTTCTACCAGGTAGCACAGCTCTGGTGCTTGTAAAAGGGTGAGGCAGCTGCTGAGTATCAACTGCTGACTATGAACTACGTCTGAAGATCTTAATTTTTATTCCAAGTTCCTTCCATACTGCAAGGGAACGTGTGCATTGTACAGGGTTTGTTGGAGATGCACTATAACCACCAAGATCAGGCACTGAGGAACAAGTGACAAAGAACACACGTGCCTTTTTAAAGCCTTTTGGGTGCCTGTAAGAGGGATGTAATTTTGCACACTTGGTCATTTTGTTATTACAAGTGACAGGATTTTGTGTCTCTCATCTCTCACAGATCAGGTAGTGAAACACCGTAACGTTGCCCATTGCTCCCACAGTCCACTGGCAGGGCAAACCCGCAGCTGGTCAAGAGGCAGCAAGAAACCAAGCTGGGTTTAGAGTAAGAGTAAATTAGGCAGGATAAAAATCAAAACGTGGCACAGGCTGCAAGGTATAAAGTAGAAAATTCGAGAGGGCAGATGTGGCAAAGTCAAAAAATGCCCTTTCCGTGCGGGATGTTGATATGAACTGATACAATACAATTCGGGGATTGATACTAAGATGAAGGCAGAATACCACATTTTGTATCTGCAATCTCGTTGCTAGGCATTTACTTTCCCACACGGTTTCTAGGACATAATTCAGAACACAAATATTTTCAAATTCAGGGGCGGGAGGGAAGGGACTTTTGTTATCTGTACCTTATGGTGAGTTAGCTACATCCGAAATCTTTGTTTTGATCTAGATGTCCTTTTTGTTGTATTATGTCAGGATGTACTGGGCCACTGTAGGGGCTTTCCGTGTTCTCAGGGACAGATACCGAGGGCCAGATTTTGTTCTTTTACACAGCCATGATTAATTTTAAGAGTCAATTTGGCTGTACAGCAGAGAGAATTAGGCCTCATGTCCCTAACACTTCATTACAGGAAGAGCAAGCTTGGTTTGACAATGACGTGGAGTTTTAGGACGTCCCAAGCCTCGGATGTGGACTTTGTGTCAATTATTACTTTAAAATTTGTCATGTAACTTTCAAAGTGGCACAACTTGCATAATAACCACTAATAACTGACAGAAACGGACCACCCATGTTTCCTGGGACTCCCAGTACATTGAGTGTAAAATACAGAAAGCGATAAAGAACTTAGAGAATCGAGGGAGGCAAGAGGGAAAGGATGCAGTCTGTATCCTGGCAAATTCCCAGCCCTCTCCGCCTCCACCACCCCATGGGGATAATAATACTTGCAGAAGCGTTAGGACTGTGTAAATGTTTGTGAAGAATTTTGAGCATGAAAAGAGCTAAGTATTATTAAAACTCCGTTTCTAATTGTTATAGTAGGTGATGGCATAGTGACGTGGATAAGTGTTTAGTGTGTTCCTGGACAGATGTTGAAAGCATGTTCCGTTTTAGCCAGTCCGTACTGCAATCTCTCCTCTACCTACCAGTTGGGTTTGGTTTTTTTGCCACGAATATTCTTTTTAAAATTTCGAAGCACAAATGATTCATTACAGGGGATGGAACCATCCCTTTTGAAATACTGCCTGTTTTTATAAAAAATTAGTTGAAAAAATATTTTTTTTTAAGGCAACCTTCTTTAAATTGATTCTTTTTAATACATAATTGAGAGATTTATGTTAAAGTTTTCAGCGATTTTTACTACTTGTAAACAGGATTTTAAATTTCATCCCATTCCTAATAAAAAGATGTTGTATAGCATGAATTGTCAAGAAGAATTTTGATGTTGCATGAAAACCACCAAAAAACTTTTCAATAATACTGTACTGGGTAAGTAACCAAAAGAGCATAGGGTATTTCTACATCAGCATACAGTATGTTTTTAATGTATTTATTGACAGTTTGTAGTTGTTTGGATATCTATTACTAGGATACAGGCATTTTTCTAGCCAAATGTCATTCACTGTATATGTAAATTAATGTAAGAATAAATAATTTTACCATTCTTCTGGAGTGAGTGTGGCATATATTCCTTTTGGCTGGATTTAAGCAGACTTTTTAGAAGGATGTGGGGTACGGGATGCTTGTTTTACAATCAAAAAAACCAAACCCTGAGACTGCTTTAGATTAAGAATCAAATGTGCTTCACAGATATTTTGGTTTATTCTCGAGTATCGTAAAGCAGCTGCACGTAAAAGTTCAGTAAATTCTAAGCTAAGATAGATCAGATGAAGATCCATGAGGTCTGAGGATCCATCAGAATCAAAACGGGATGTTATTTCTGTTTCAAGCAGGTTTGGGTTCAGCTGAGATTGATTTGTTTCTGTTCAGGCCAGTAACAGAGGAATTGTTTCAGTATCCCATGATTACTTCATGCTTGAGAACATGGCATTCTAAAAATGGGAATGGAAAACTTGGCAGGGTTAAGCCCAAAGTGTTGGAAATCATCCTGGGAAAAACGTTAGCATCTGACTCCCATTCAGAGAGTTCAGTTAGAAGAGGCTTAGCTGAAAAGTAAAATTACTGGAAAAAAAAATTGGTAATGTTTTACCTCAAACCGGGATGTTCTGTGAGAGCTCAAACACCCACTGAGTGCCACGGGGTGTCCCAGCTCTGTAGCTCCCACACTTAGGGGTGAGGAGATGGGCAGCCTTAGCACCGTGCTGCTGCGGGCAGCCTGAGAGGAGCCTCCACACTGTGAGAGGGAGTGGGAAACGAGGTCCCAGGGCAGGACTCGAGCTCCCTTAATTGATGTACAGCCAACTTTGCTTCACTCGCATCTGCGCGTGTGGAGATGAAGACGTGCAGAAAGGCCATGTCTGCATACTGGTGTGCAGCAAGAGGATGGTGGGGGACGCTTGGGCTGGAGGGGGCTCTCCATTGCCAGAGCTGCAGCTGGACATGGCTCACCCAGGGCTGTTCCTTGGGAGCTGTGGGAAGCCCATGCACTGGGCTACAGCCCATTAGGGCTAATGGCAGAGCTGAACAGCAGGCTGGGCTGCGTGGCGAGAAAGGGAAGACGCCCGATGGCAGGAGCCGTTGATTTTCTGAGCGGGTACGTGGAATAACCAACTTCTGCTTCAGTTGCAGGCCAGGTTCAGCAAGAGCTTCAAAACCCCCGTTCGAGCTCGGGGTACCGGTCAGGTAGGAGTCCAGGTGCTTCCCCTCCCTCGCAGGAGGCGCCTGGCCCAGCCGTCCGCGCCGCGCAGGAGCCGCAGGCCCTTGGGGTGGCAGGCGGGGGGCTGGCAGGGCCCCTCTGGCCTCAACCTCTGCCCGGCGCCCACCTGAGCGTGGGGAAGGCCGAGGCCCCTGGCAGCCCCCAGCCCCGAGGCGAGGTGCCGGCGGAGAGCGGGCTGCAGGCCCCTCGGCAGCCCGCCCTCCGCCGCCGGCTCCCCGGGCAGGAAGCGGCTACCACTTCCGGGTCGGCAGCCCGGCAGCGGCGGGGCCCGGGCCGCCCCTCGGTAAGGGCGGGCGGCGGCCGGAGCGGCAGCAGCCGCCCCGCTCCTAGGGTGGGTCGGGCAGGGAGGGGGGATCCTGCGAGCCGCCGCGCCGGGACCGGCCGCGGGGAGCGGGGTGGGAGCCGATCTTCCCTTAGGAAATGGCGGCGCGGCCTGTCCGTGCCCGTGTGCCGGCCGGCGGCTCGGCTCGGCCAAGCCCGGCCCGCGGGGGAGCCCCTCCCGGGCCGCGGGCTGCCGGCGGGGCTGGTGTAGGGTGGCGAACGGGTGGGTGAGTGCCGGTGCGGGGGGTATAGGGGAGGTCGGGGCCCTCCCGGCGGCTGCAGGCCGCGCCAGGCGGGACGCTGTCACCCGCCGGCGGGCTGCGGTGCGGCCGCTGCGGCGAAGCCACCCCTGTCGCCCGCACTAACGGCGCCTTCCTCGGGGATGACAGGAAAACAGGGGTTTGGCCTCAGATTCCGGGTGCAAGAGGATGGGCGCCTAAACGTGCACCTCGCCGCGGTGCGGTGCGGTTTGATGGGAGCGGCGGTGGGGCTGCGCTCTCACCGTTTTCCTCTCGCTCTGCACTGCACTATTTTTTTTTTTTTTTGTTTTCTCCCAAAGTATTTTGGAAATTATGTTGAATGTACTGTTATCTCTCTCTAGATATGGATAACGTGAAGGATGAAAAAAGTAGGAAGCTCTGTGCAACTTCCCAAGAAGATCTGAGAGGCCGAGGTAAGGCATTGCTAATCAGTTTCAGTGGCGGTGGCATTGGGTGTATTCTCCTTTATGTCAGTCACCATGTTTGACCCTGATGAGCATTGTCACTTGCTAATGGTAATAAACCATGGGATGCTGGAAGAGGGGGAAAAAAACCCCTAAGCTTCCTCAAAATAGGGGTTCGTCGTGCTTAAGTTCTGTGAAGAGTAGACCATAGTTGTTCAGCAGGCTTATCACTGTTGCTTTGTGTTATCCTCAGGAAAAGAAAAAAGGAAACGAAAACGCAGTAGAAGCAGATCATCATCCGTTACATCCACATCATCTTCTAGCACTACATCCACTTCTTCCTCCTCATCACGCTCATCATCAAGGTCATCTTCTTCAAGTAGCAGAGGTGAGCTACCTCCATGCACACACGTGACATTTATCAGTATGCAACGCTCCTGTGTTAATTTAAATAACTTAAAAATAGAAATTACCATTCAAAGAACTGTTATTTTGTAACAAAATGCTGCATATATTTAAAATTCTGTGTTTTGAAAGTACAGCGAATACAGATCTTTTTCTACTTCACCCATCCATTTAGACCAGTGTTGAGGTTTTTGATTTAGTCTTACTTTGGTTTTAAAGTTCCAAGCATTTAACTTGGAGGACTCACGTGGGGTTTTTTAACACCAATGACTGAGTTCAGTGGGAACATATATGAAAGTATGCGGGATTAAGACACTCCGTACTACGCTCCTGCTTACTTGGAGGACTTGAGGTAGTTTTTTTAACGAGGTACTATCTGGGAGTAAGCACACATTTTTTTTCTATGGGTGTAGCTTGTGATCTCAAGGGGAATGTATTGCTGATGATATCAAGACTGCATTGCTTGATATTCTCTGTCAAAATATTTGGTATCATTGCAGGCAAAATGACCAAATTGCCATTTTATTTTTAATATAATGCATTAGGCTAAGTATTGAAGTGTATTTTATCTTTTTATTACTATGATTGGAAAGAACTCTCATGTGAGCTAGAACATGGAGAGATATTGGATATTTCTCCAGAAGAAACAGAGTTCTGATGAAAACTCTCTAACTTCAGAGTCGGTTGAAGTTTCACTGTCTGGTACAGGACCTCATGTTCGGGACTCTGTATCCCACAGTTTAACAAAGACTTAGTTCTGCTTCTCTTGAAGTGGGTTTATATCTCTATGGAAATATTACTTGTTCTCATACTTAAGTGGCTTGATTCAATGTATCTGACATAAATATATTCTGAAAATGTTCAAAGCTATGAACTTGTAAATTTGGCTGGGGTCTTTTCCTTTCTTCTTGAATTAATTTTATCCTATGTGACACACTTGTAACATTTCTAAAAAGAATTAATTTGTCATGTCAGACACTGACTGTGTGAACATCCCCGGCATGCTTTCTGATTCATCTTTTTGGAGGGGTGTCAAGAAACTAGTATCTGAGGAAAAAATCATTGTGAATTAGGCCCAAGTTGTCAGTCTGCATGCTCAGAGATTTTGTAAAACTTTACAGCTAAAAATTCCCTAAGCTTTCCCATTCACAGGGGAGAGCAGAAGAGCTAGCAAAGATGTCCTACACGGGCATGTTTAAACAGCTTAATTTACTCCATCTAGAGAAGAAAAGATATGAGGTAGTTGAGCTAAGACCGATACATAGGTGTAGGTAGTGGCTACCATGGAAAGGGAGTAAAAAAAACCTCTCGACTTTCAGAGTAAGGAAAAATGACCTTAAATTGCAGCAGGAGGGATTTGAATTAGATCTAGCAAAAATACATCCTAGAAGCAGAACAGTGGAATAGCTTTCCTAAACACCAGCTAAAGACCTTGAATGCTAAAGGTTGCCCTGGTCTGATGTGTCGGTTATAGCAGGAGTGGAGTTAACATTCCTTGGGGAATTCCTGCTGGCACTTTTTAATCTGTGCTTCTCTTATTTAGCAAGTGCAGCTGTAACTCTGGCTGTTAGACACTGGGCAGTGGCTGGCAAAACTGAGAGGAGAGTCGGAGGGAAACTGTCTTCTGCTCTCTTGAGTTGTATCCTTCGCCCCCCTTCTCCAGCCTTGCTAGTAACATAGGTTATATGGAAAATAACGCCAACTTGAGTGCAGAAAGGACACACTGCTCTGTGGAAAAAGAGACATTGGGATATAGAAAGTGGGACTGCAGCTTGTTAGGTGGAGCTGGGAATGGGGTTCCCCTCAGGTAGGAGACAAGCAGGCAAATGAGTACTCAGACTGGGGAGGTAGGGTGGCCGAGTATTGAAACAGATTGAGCCAGTGAGGAGGCCAGATGGTGAGGGATGGCAACTTGGAAAGAGTGAAGAGGAGGAAAAGGTGGCCTGGCTTGGCCTAGGAAGTCAACAGATCAGTGCAGAGTCCTAGAGAAGTTCTTCTAGGGTTTGTGGTCACGAGAACTGTGGTTAGGATGGTGGGAGATAAAAACTGAGCCTGGAAGAGATATGGGCAAAGGGATAAAACTGGGCAAGTGTCTGTTCACCACAGTGTACTGATTTTCAGAGTCTGGAAGGAAGCCCACTGTTATTGAATGTACCCCTTTCCTGATGTTGGCAAGTATTTGTAAAAGCCCCCTGGCCAGGTGTACCATCCCCTGTGGGTGCTTAGTCCAGTCCGTTGTTACCCAGAGACTGAATATGGTGATAGAATTACCATTTCTTCTGACATGCTTGTGCTGCATTTGTCATCAGAAGGCCAAAAGAAGATCTCTTGGGCAGCCTTACCTTAGGCTTTTCTAACTTTTGAGTCTGGCTGTGCTCTGGTATATTCCTATAATGTTATGTTTTATTTTAATGATAATGTTCTCTTTTATTTTAGATTATTTGGAATTTATAGTAAAGAAACCTCAGAGCTGATAGCTTGAAGGCAATCTATTGGAAGACTAGTAAGACGTTTCACAATCTCTCTAGGTTTACAGTCCCATAGTCAAAGTTGGTGCTTCAAAATCAACTTCCTCACATACCAGTTACAATGTTTTCTTTAAAATCTACCATTGGCTTATAGAACTTGTGAGTTTCTGCTTTACAAAATTTAGTAAAAACCTTGAAATCGGAAGGTGAGTTGAGTAAGTAGGAAAAGTGAAAACCTTGCCTTGAACAGGGATAATATTTTCAGTGGTTTGTCAGTCCCAGCTGTACTTTTTGTTGCCTTCTATGTGAGTTTATATAAGAGATATTTGCAGTCTGGTGAGCACAGCTGCAGAAAGAAGAGAGAAATATTGTCCCTATTAATATAATATATTGGTATAAGTAATCATTGAGTAAATCAGGTATTTTCAGTTTCCACGTTAGACCAGTAAGTGGCAGTAAGTTAATGTGTTGCTTTTCTCAGGGTTAGTTTCAACCAGAATTAACATATATAGCTGAATTAAACCATTTTCTTTTTATGTTTTGCATTTTTGCATTTCTGTATGCCCTCTCTGTAAAACCAAGTGCCTTTTTTCAGAATGCTGAACTTACAGGGTTTGGTTTGGTTTTGTTTTAGATTCTCCTAAGTCTAAATCAAAGAAAAAGAAAAAAGAAAAACACAACAAAAAGGTAAACACTTACTAAGAGAAGTAAGTAGTTAACAAACAGAAAATAGTTCTTTGTATTTCAATAAACTTCAATGTCATTTAAGACGTAATGCTTTTGTCTATTGCTATGTAAATCTGAATCATGCTTTTTAAAGTTACAGCAGCTGAGCTGACAGGTTGACATATACTTGACTGTATACCAGTCGTTGCTGGTCCAGCTAGAATTCAGAGTAGTCTCTGAAGAAGAGAAAAGTGAGGAATCTTGATAAGTTTATATTATTTCTGATAGAAGAAAGTACTGATAGTCAGTGAGAGAGAGTAGTAGATTCTTGCCATTGTAATTTTTCTTTTTCGTTTTATTAGGACTTTCTGGTCAATGCTTTTTATATATTGGGGTTACATTAAAAGAGAGAGAATCGAGGATCAGACTGTTTCTGATTCTCAGGATCTCAAGGGTTGTTAACCCTGCAGCATTACTTTCTCTGTGCTTCAGATAGTGCCTGTTCAGTAGTGGCAAGGGCAAGCAGTAGTGGCCGTCTGGACTAGCTGGGGTGTTAAGAGCTACTTGTAGGTTTCCTTTTTTTTTGCCCTTGTATATCTGTAAGCATAAGAATACATGTCTTATACTTGTAGAAAAGGAAAAAAGAGAACAAAATGAAGAAAAAGAAAGAAAAGAAGAAAAAGAAAGAGAAAACAGGACCTGTCCAGCTTTCCAAGGTATGCTTGTGTGAGTCTGAACTCTCGTTATATTTCTCATCTAAACACGTAATCTGTCCTGGCATAAAAATGTTTATAACACCACTGTTTTTGTCAGCAGCAAATAGAAACCTGTATCTATTGTTTTGGATAGTTAGGAAGCATAAAAGATTATTGCCTGTAATTTTATTTAGGATTTGTGACATTACAAAATAAAGCTTATGTCTTTGTAATGTGTGATCTCATTTTAGTTCTTTAAAAACAAAAAGAAAAATGAAAACTACAGCATGATAACTGGAAAGAAAATTAAGATGAGAATAAAGAAGACTAAGAAGGATAAAGAGGTAAGAGTTAAAATAGTCTATATACCCCTAAGGGAAAATAATGTATCTTTTAATGTTTTCCTAATAGTAGTCTTTTGGAGGAGAGCAGATCTTACAGTTAGGAATTGTAAATTGATAGTAGCTTTTAATGTGGCTATAATGCCGTCTGAGAAATTTTAATTCATTCAAAAGAATAGCAGAAAGGCAGGTTTTGTGTTATGAGTGGGCTTGGAATACTCAGGGATGAGTAGATAAACCAAAGGATGCCTGTGCAGGTTCTTAGAATTTCAGTCTGTACTGTTTAGCTGATTTGTGGCTTTCTCTATTGATCTAATTTGCACTGTTTTTAATTGTCCTCATCTTCTTGTGATCAATTGTGGTAATTGCTGCTTTACTGTGTTTTTCTAATGCATGCAAGACTAGCTATTAGAGAGGAATTAAAAAAAGATGATCATAGTATTAGGACCACGTGCTCATGCATTCTCTCAAAGCAGCTGAATGCTTTTGCTGAGATACCCAGAGAAACATATATCATGAACAGCATTTTTGTCCTGTTGCTATGAGTGTTTGGACTCAGCGCTTAAATAATATGTTCACTCTTTTCAGCAGTTTCTACACCTCGGGGTGATCTGCAGAGGGCTTCTGGTACTAGGCAGTATGCGTTAAAAGTGTTACTTTACTAAGTACCCAGTTTGGTGGATTCTGATTCAGCCCTAACAGTTCATTCTATAGTTACCAAAGCAGACCTGAGTATTCCAAGTTAAATTTGATCAAAAATACATTTTCTTCTTTCTGTGGCACTGAAGTTTGTGTTAAATTATGTTGAGTGCTTCTAGCCTTATCCCGGTAACCTGTGTGTTACGATGTTTGATGTCAAATATTTGATGTCGGTCCTTTTTTGATTGGTGTCCGTGGTCATGAACACACCCAATTGAACTACATCCATTCTTCACAATATTTTAAGATTCAATGATTGTTTTATAAATCCTGATTTTAAAAACACTGTTAACAAGTGTTTTGACTGCTTGAGCTGTCTCTTATGTAAACAAAGAAGCTAAATTCATGGTTCCCTTTCTATTATGCTGCAAGCTGCTGCTTATGCATAGAAAAAAGTACTTCCCAGAGCGCAAGACTTGCTGTGCGTACAGTGCCTCAGACACCAGAGAATTGCATCTGTTCTGCTTGTGAGTTCCCTCCTGAGCAGGCTTTGAGCTACATGATGACAACCCAGTGGAGCCTCCACAGGGAGCCACTTAGAAAATGCATCGTGAAATAGTGACAGTGACAGCTTGTCTCCTCTAGCATCTCTCCCGAGGACCCACTGCCTTGCGCTTCCTGCAGGCGCTCACACCTAACTGGGAGCTGGTCACATCCAGCTGTTTGAACGTGGTAGTGTTTGTTGAGCGGTGTGCTGAGAAGTGAAAGCCCCACAGAAAGCAGGGTTGTACTGCCTTTGTCCACTGAGTACAGGTCTGTTAAACCACTGCCTCTGCTTTTCTGCTCTACAGAGAGACCGGAATCGTGCAGAACTCCTTGAATTTCTGAACTCTGCCTTATAATGGGAGGAGTGCTAACCAAGGACGTGTAAATATACCAAGCCAACCATCATCATGCCTAGCAAAACACTAAAGGGAAACTCAGGGAAAAGGACACCAAGTTTGACAAGACCAGACTCTCCTGCTGTGAAGACAATCGGGATGTCCTTTTTTAATGGCAAAACGAAGAGTAACTGATAACTTGTTAATGAAGATCCATGTCCTCCTTTTGAGATCCTGAGGTAATAGCCAGGCTGTGGTGTTTTAGAAGAGCCTAGGAGTGTGTCCTTGCCAATGATAAGAACTGACACACTGAAGTCCAATAATGTAATTTCTATCCTGACTGCATGCAGAACGCACTCTTAATTTCAATTGTCTTAATGTTTCTAGTAGTTTAAACAAAGCAGAGTATTTGTAAATGTCTATTTGAAAGATGAGGCGTTTCTATATGAATATTTTTTCCAGTAGTGGTTTTACTTGTCCTAAAGAGCAAGTTGACCTTTGTAAATAGAACATGCTTTTACATAAATGATTTTTTGACAGTTCACTCATTAATATATTCTTTTCTTTCAGAGTTTGAGATATCATAGAATGGTTTGGTTTGGAAGGGACCCTAAAGATGATCTAGTTCCAGCCCCCCTGCCCTGGGTGGGGACACCTCCCACTAGAGCAGGTTGCTCAAAGCCCCATCCAGCCTGGTCTTGAACACCTCCAGGAATGGGGCATTCACCGTTTCTCTGGGCAACCTGTTCCAGTGCCTCACCACTCTCACAGTAAAGAATTTCTTCCTAATAGCTAATCTAAATTTCCCCTCTTTCAGTTTAAAACTGTTACTCTTTGTCCTATCGCTACATTCCCTGATAAAGAGTCCCTCCCCATCTCTCCTATAGGCCCCCTTTAGGTACTGGAAGGCTGCTATAAGGTGATCTTTCTCTGGAAAGTTTATTACTCTCTCACTAGAAGGTGTAACAATAAAATACTCCGGAGCAATAATGGAAGCTGAATGATTTTTATCCCAAAATAGAAGCAGGAAACATCTCTGGGTTTGTTTATCTGGATCAGCTGTTGAAAGGCAGCTCAAAATAGACGGTTTACCCCCCACATCTGGAGTTGCTGTTCCTAGACCTAAAAACTCTAGAGTTGTGGCCTGCCTTTCTGATCCCGTGAGCTGTTGATCAGATCTTCCTCTACAAGGCACATACCCCATATCTGAGTCTAATGGAAAGAGAAAGAGCCATAGGAACAATGCTGAGGCAGGCAGTGACAGTGACCCTTCAGATGTGTTGACAGTTCACTGGGAGATGGGACAGGTCTGGATATACAGCTGATCCCAGCATAACTCAAGCATGTGTGTGTGTGATAGCAGTAGTAGTTTGCGCAGTGCTTGCTTCCTTCCAGAGCTTTGGCTCCTGATTGCCCAGCAGGCCCCTGTGTATGTAACCCTGATGTGGGAGTTCCACTTGAATCTCCTGTGTAGCAGGTGCTCCCTGGGAACCACAGTTTAGGAATGCCTGAAAAAAGGAGCCAAGGGTAGTTGACTTTGACAAGAATATCAGGTGTACAGTGGGTACAGGCGTGGGGAGGTCATTAAAGAGCAAACAAATGGAAAACTCTTTGTGTCTGTGTCTGCCGTGGTGTTCTAAGTAAATCTGAAGATTTGTACCATTTCTTAAGGGATAATTTTAAAGCTATTTTGATGTGTGAAACCTCCTGAAGATGCTAGAATCCTGTCTTTTCTCTACGTTGTTTTTTTCTTTTGTGAAACATTTTGCAGTTGTTGCAGAGATTTAACTCTTTAGAGGCTAAAGCCCAGATCCAGAAGAACAAGCCCTCACACCGTTATGAATGTAAAACATGAAAACACATAGGTAAGAACTGGAGTTTCCTTGACATCTATCGTGGTGATGGAAGCTTTTTTTTGAAGTGCTGTTCTGAAATGTCAGTAGGGAAAAAAACAAACCAACTCCTCTTCATTCGTTTCATGGGGATAGTGCTTTGATTTGTGCTACTTTGGTATCTCTAGCTAGAGATGCCAAAGCATCTTGCCAAGATAAGCAGCTTTTATCTCTGGACTTCTCTTAAGAAGGTTAATCCCAAACACACTCTTAGAAGACACTAAAATCCTTGCCATTCCCTAGGTTATACTTTATGTAAAGATAGTATCATTTCCTGAAAATATAGGAGGGAAAAAAAAGAGAAATTTGGAAGTTGGAAAGCAAATAGGAATGAGAAGGCCAGAGATCTCACTTGTAAAGAACCGCGTTGGTTGGAAGATTCAGACTTAATTGAAATAATTTGCTTTTTGCTTCCTTATTCAAGATGGGCTACAATCATAAAAACTCCTTCACTGTTCCATGCTAATATGGAAAAGATAAAGAAATTTTATTAATACGATGTGGTCTGTTCCTCTTACGGTTTGGTTGCCAACCAAACTGTAGTTGCCAACTCTTGACTGTACAAAAATGAGTCAGATCGCTTTTTCTTTTAAAAAAGCCCCACAAAACAACCAACTCTTTTGCTGTTTCAGAACAGAGGAATTTTTCTTCTTCAGTTTTGACTTGCTAGATATGCTTTGGTGACGCTTTAAAGTATTTCTGTGCCGGCATTTACTTCTAAGCTATCATTTTTTTTGGAGAGCCAAGCTGCTTAAGTACTGTGGCAGTGATTAAGTTTTATTCTCTTCTGTCCAGTTAGTTATAAATGCTGTCACAACTTCCCAGCAGTTGCTGCTTTTGTAACCCTCCTTTACTTTCCTGCCCATCTCCATGTAGATTCCCAGGTTTCTAAAGAGATTTGAGTTCATGTTGTATCCTTCCCTCCCCCATCTTTCCCCACAAGCACTGAGATCGCTGTCATCTTTTCGGGACTGTGTCTTTGAGGCTGCTGTTTGGAGCTGGCCAACAGGTTCTAGACTGCCTAGTGAGCACAGGCCCACACAGCCAGAATAATTGTCCATGCCTTGCTGCCTCAGGAAAGAAGTTAATTTTGTTGACCTTTTCACTAAAGCGTAGCTTCTGAGTACTGCTTCAGCTTACTAGTGTGGCAGCTGAAACAGATGTGAAGGTTATGACAGTAAGGTAAGAGATGGAGAGGAATGTGATGAAATGCAGATTGAGAAATTTGCACGAGGGAACTGAGGTGGCGTGGGATGCCGACCTGATATGCAAATGGCTGATAGAGAGCCTTGCTACTAGGTCTTAAAAAAGTGTATATTGTGGGGGAAGGTGAAGGCTGGAACAATAGAACAATAGAAAAGGTATGAGGTAGGGATGGAGGGAGACGGCTGCTGTCAAAAGTCATGGAGTGGGGCAGAGGTGAGGTGAAGCTTAGCTGGCTGGACAAGTTGAGATTCTTGCTAAAATGCTGAGTGATAGAAGTCTTTCAGATGTGAAACCTACTTTTTTGTGTTGTCTTCCCTATCACATCTACTTTCCGTGTCCCTGCACCATCTTGCATTCTGGGAATCACACAGAACTCAATGATGTTTTTTTTAACAACAGAAATTCCAGAAACGGAAGTCACTGGGGTAGGAAAGAGGGGAAGGATATATTTGCTGAGCTGCTGCCGCCATGCCCATCCTCCTTGACATTGTACTAAGTATTCTATCCTGTTTACAAGTTGATGCTCCAGAAGCAGCAGAATTGATAAGATTTGGTCCCTTGGGATTTGTGCCTGTTGCTCTTTAAGCCCCTGCTACCACACTGGTCCTACCTCCTGCTTGTGTGCTCTAGTTAGACTGGCATAAATGTAAAACAGCTGTGTTTTTCATTGGGCTTATGGTGGAGGGTGTTCATTTGGACTTTGTGGCTCTAGTGAGTAATTGTCATGATGTGGGAAAGGAACCAGGTATTTCTAAAGATACATCCATAATTGATAACAACTGGTAATAGCCTCAAAAGTTATTGGAAAGCGATAGTATGCAGTTACTTAAGTTTCTTTTATTATGCAGGGAAAACAACGAAAAACCCAAACATGAAAGAGTGGTTGATGGAAGTAATTAAGTGATTCAGACAGTTCTCATGGGCAATGCAATTCTTTGTTACTCTTGTTTCCTTTATGATTTGCCTAAGCTTGACTCCTTTGCCCATGCAAAAATCTACAAGAGATCAAGATGAGAAAATACTTACTAAATACCACTTTGTCTTGGAAGTACTTTGTTCCGTTGAACTTAGACATACCATCCTGCAGTTTTGAGCAGGGCCTGCAATTTTGATACCTGTTCGTTATTGTCTCTGGTTAAACTTAGGCAAGTTGTCCTGTTTTGATGTACCTGGATGTTTCATGCTGCAGGAATATAAGAGCTTCCCAGTCATCCCCAGCAGCGGGGAAAACTGAGCAAGCCCTATATGCAGGGGAAAAGCAGGGGTCAGAGAGGATGAAGTAACTTGCCCTGAGGTCTGCTGAACTTGCCCTGGTGAGGTGCAGGTGGAGGCCTTGACCACTGGATGGAGCTCTGGTACGCTTTGTTGTACGTGTTAAACATACTCCCCCTGGTCTTTGCACATTTAGAAACAAGTTTCCAAAGTTCCTGCTCAGCTCTCAACGTTGGGAGCTCCACTCTCATTTGGGCACTCTACGAAATGGCTGGATTTTAACTGGTGGTGTGTCCTGCTGAAGGATATGAGGTCCTGGGCACACCTGAAAATTCTCGTGTCTGCTACTTGGTTATATTTGAAACTGTAGGGTGAGAAGATTTTGAGGAGCTGCTTTTTAAAATTATTGGCAAACACCCAGCCTTCTATTTCCATCTCTGGACAAAACGAATCATCAAAATTACTGTACAGTGTATGATTTATTTGGCGGTTGACAGCAGGTATTTTTTCCTGCCTGTTCAATTTCAGTCTTAAATTGTGATTCACAAGGAGTATGAAACAATTGGTGTTTTCTGAGGGGAGAGCAGGAGATGGTGCTGAGAGCTCTAAGGAAGCATGTTTTGAGCCTGTTCAAGCAGTGTGAAGAACATCATTAATATCCAGTCTGATAAGTATATTTTGATGGCAAAGACACCATGTTTAAGATGACAACTGTTCTGATACCAGCGTGCTGCCCACTGGTGCTGTCTTCCAGTAAGGTCCTAAACACTACAGCTAGCATCAGTTGTGTTCATTTTGCTCTCTGTTGGTGGGCTGCTCTGCAGTGACCGTGTTGGGAGGCAAAGGAGGCTGGAGGGTCAGGAATCTCTATTTGTCAGGAGAGGCCTGGTTAGAAAGTTGCTGCCTGTTTCTTGGTTAATTAGTGCTGGGAAGTGTGCCAGCAGGTGGCATTGCTGTCCAGCTGGACTGTCATGGAATTTTTAAAATTATTTATTTATTTTACCCTTGGACAGTGGCTTTGCACTTTCTTATTCTGCAACCCTATAATTAGTCTGCAAAGACCTAATTATGTGGTGTTTATGGGGAACGTTTGTTACTGCTGCCCAATGAATTTAATCTAGTCTTTGTTCATTTCTTGCTCTTGGCTGTGTTGTGGACAGACAATAGTCTCTCCTGCTGCTTCTTGTGTGCTGAAGGCAGAAGGAAGCCTTTAACTTCTAAGCAGTTGAATGCAACAGGAGCAAGTTGCTGAGAGCAGGAAGGGACCCGGAAGGACCAGATGTTCTTGCACTGGCCCTACTTGGGGCTGTTGGGTTCTTCAGAAACTGCACCCTGCTCTTCTCCATCTCTGAAATAATTTCAGACATCCAGTGCCAGAATATAGGAAAAAATTAGACAAAATACTTGAGGAGTATTTCACTGCCATTGCTTCATACCACATCTAGTTATTTAAATCATCTTCACACTAAGTCAGGTGCGATCTGTTGCTTTAGGCAACCTGGCACTGCAGAGAATAACGTTGGAAAAGGTACTACACATGGTCTATGACCTGAGAGAGGCCTCTGAGAATGTGGCAGTATGATCACTAAACAAGTGTAACAGTAATTACATTCTGAGAGTAGATACTCTGATGCAGAAAACACACATGGTCTTTGCCACACTTGTACAGTATTGTGCTACTGGGTCAGGGTAGATTTATTTGATAGAGGCAAAATGTAATTGTGACAAAAATATAGAGGTCAGGTGCTGTAATCCAGTTATCCAGTCAAGACCCTAGGAATTTGTAATTTTATGAAGTGTGCAGTATACACAGATGACCATAGCTCACCACAGAATTCACTGTACACCTTGTAGCCCTTTTCCTTGCATTTCTGTCATGTTTATTAAGATCTCATCCTGCAAAGATTATTTTCCCTTAGTTTGAGCATATCTTTGTGCAGCAACTGCACAGAAAATACATGGCAGTCATTGGGAGACCTGGGCCTGAGACCTAACTCTCAGGGCTAGCACAGTATCTTTCTGATGTAAGCCAGCTTGAAACGTGGCTTGTCTGATCCTACAAAGGGAACAAGAGGTCCCTTGTGCTGACAGCCCATGGCACGGACAGCAGTATCAGGGGAAGGCAGGCGCCGAAATTACGATGTCTCTGCCTGGCACAGGTGGGTAGAACTGAGGGAGGTTTAATAGCCCTGCATCTATTGCAGGGCACAACCAAAAAAGGTTTTACTCATGCAGTCTAGTGCTTCTCAGAATGCTTTTGGGCCAAAACTACAATCCTTTTTCAAGGAGGTGCAGCAGAACACAGAAATATCAGAATGGCCATGCAGTCAAGGCCTAGCTGTCTGTAGTTTTCCTCCTGGGAGAGGCCTATAGCAATGTTTTGGGAAAGCAGTGTAAGCAACAACAGAGAGATTTGCTTGTCAAGTGCTGGTGGCTTCTGGGAAGTGCTGTAGGCTGCATCCTGACTACTGTGGTTTACTAACCCTCTGAACTTGTGTAGGCCCCTTTTGGAACCACTCGTCTGTCTATCTCCAGAATATGCTGAGCGAGGCAATCCATACTTCAGTAATACTTTGTGTGGTGAAAAAAAATTACTTCCTTTTGTTTAGCATATGCATGCTTTGTGTATATGATGCTTAGAACGGGGATCCCTGAGCCATCTGGCGCCATTTACTAATATTAAGGTGTTCTACTACCCAGGATCAGGTACAGAATCAATAGAAGTGACCGAAAAGTATCTGGAGATAAAGCATCCATTTTGTTGCTTATATCTTCTCATTTCAATGTAAGACGTGCTTGGAAGCATGTTGATGCAGACTTCAGTTCAAGGTTGTATCTGTAAACCATTTAGCTTCAGACAATTTCAGACCTTTGCAGTTGTTTAATCCTGGTTATTTATCACCTTAAATCTTGGGATCTCTTTGTAGAGGTAGCAAGATAGAAGGTAGGCATCTGCATTTATAGCCTGCAGAGAGAGGATGGGGTTTTTTTGTTTATATCAAGTGCCTTTACCATTCTTGCCTTCCTCCTTTGATACCTACACAGTGTACAGTGTACACAGTGGACCAGCTGTTGTGTTTGGCTAGATGTGGACAGATTATATTTCAGGAGATCTTTAATTACAGACAAGAAGTACAAAAAATTGTTTTGTATTTCACAGCTTTGCTTTAATTTTCTGAGGTTCTGTGATGAAATGCATAAACAGTGCAATCTCAGCAGACAGGTATTTCCTGCGAAGCTTACTCCAATTCCCCACGGCGTGATAGCTGTCTGAGCTATATGCTGATATGGGTGAGGAACCTCACCTCCTGCACACCTTTGCTGGCTACCTCAGCCTGTGGCACAGGCTCATCTGTAGAAGTCACAGAAGCAGGGCTGCACAGTCTCTCCCAGGTGAGTAGTGACTCTGAGGAGTGTTAGCCCCTTGAAGCTGAGCAGTGCAGCTGAGCTGCTGTAGAGGTGTTGCCACTAATTTTTAGAAGGTATAGTAAGTCTAGGACTGCTTTTTCTTGGGTGTAACGATGTCCTTTAGACAGCATAACACTCTCAGCAATGGGGCAACAGTGATGCTCTGGGCTGATCACTGCAGTTTTAAGAGAAGGGTTGAGGATTTAGAATGATCCTTATTCAGTTGTTTGTTTGTTTGTGGTATTGTGCTGCTATTTCACTTGTTCTTCTTAAAGAATGAAGATGCTGGACTAGCTCTCAGGAAGGGCTAAGAACAGATCAGGCTCTCATCAGGGCTGTGTAGAAATGTGGGGTTTTTTTCTACACAAGCAAATAGTGCAGCCCAGGAGGAGCAGAGCTGTAGAGTCAGGCAGTTGTCAGTGAGGACATGGTTCACACAGTACAAGTTTCATGAGGGTTTATTTCAGACCAGCATTAGCCCAACTTTATGGTCTGTGATCCAGCTGCGGTGGATCATTTGGGTTAGCTTCATCCAAAAGCAATCTAGTTTGCCCACAGTGCCACAGACCATAGCACAGTAGGTGGTGGCAGTCGGGAGTTGCATGCTCCTGATTTTAACTAAAATGCTAACTTAGCCACACAAAACGTGGAATTAGGACAAGGCAAACATGGGTGCATAGTTGTTGCCACGTTCTGTGAACAAAAGATCATTTATGGTTCAGTTTACAGCATTCCGAAGAAGAATGAGCACCACAGGCAGACTGCATCAGTCATGCATCCTAACCCCCTCCCCAGCTCTGCTTCAGTACCCGCCAGTGCACACACAATGCAGAAGGTCACAGTCAGTCTCCGGGCAGCTGGCTACAGGCAAACATGAGACTACTTCTATACCTTTAAGAGTAACAGATAGCATGTAGTAAGAATAGAAACCTTATTAGCTTGGTATCTGAATAGCCCTTTATCATTAGATGCTCCTGTGAGCCAAGCGTAACTTGCTGAAGAGGTACAGGGAGAATGATACCATTTAAACATTTGGAATACATTTTATTCTGGAAATAGAAATTATAGGTAAGTTGAGGCACAACAGCTGTCGCAGGCACTGCCGCAGCCTGGCCTCCATAACATACATGGCTTTGACCAAAGGCCAGATTTGTCTCCCTTTCCTGGCTGTTAAACAAGAATGGTATCTGCTGGCTGGAGGTGGTTAACAAAGGACACAGTATGATCACAGGGTGCTGTGACAGCATGAACAGCCTTAAAGTGATTTCCTTGGCTTTGTACAGTGGGGTAGGGAAGTTAGTTCCTCTGGATTCTCCTTAAGAAAGAGCGAGCACATTACAGACACTGTGCTGTAAGAAAGAGCTTTATGTCAGTGTATCAGAATGTCCTGTCTCTCCCAGCAGTCCATCAAATATTGCATCAATACAGTCAATACTGAAGGTGTCAAAATAGAATGTGAGTGCAAATAAAATTATTACAGAGCTATAGCATGAAATTCATTCAGCATTCAGTACCATACAGTGGCTTGGAAATATATATAAAAAAAAAGATGGTTAATTTTTTTCCAAAGAAGGATTTTTCTGCAAATTGTGGTGATCCCTTGCTCGAGATCCCACATCTTCTAGGCAGCTAAGGCTATGCTAAATATGTCAAGCCTATGTTTTTACTTTATATACACAATCACATTACTTCACAAGGACATACAGCTGAAAAACACTAAGCTGATTGTCAGAAGGCTTTAAACTCTCCCTCATTGACCTAGAGTTGAAATAGCCCATCCCAAACTGGATGCTGTAATTGGAAGCCCTGAGTTTTTGATTAAAGGTGAGCTTCTGCTTTCTGTGCCTTGGGGGGTTGCTGGCAGCAGAGTTTACCAAGGGACTAGAAACTACAGCCTGGTACTAGTAAGAAAACCTTGTGTTCAATCTTAGATAGCTCAGAGGGGAGAGAAGAAGAGCCAGAATCCCACAGTCTTAGAGAGCTCTTATGGGTTTGATCTTGATCTTTGTTTTATGCTGCCCTCCCCCATCTCTGGAAGAAACTGCACATTTCTACTCTAGGATGGATTTCATGTGCTGGAATTCTTCCCAGAGTTGGCACAGCTTCAAAGGGTTTTATCTTGGCTGTAGTACCCACATGCTGCTGCAAAGTTCCCCAGGGAAAAGAGTTGGAAACGGGCAAAGGAACAACAAAGCTACACGGTCCTCCAGGAGGCTATACCCCACTGGGATGATTCCCTACAAGCCAGTCATCAAGGGAAATCCCTCTCTTCCTTCCCCATCTCCTGTTGGTGACCACAAAGCATCCTAGCCCTTGGCTTCTCTACAGGACCTGTGATTCTCACAGCATACCATTCCCTTTCCTTTGCTGGTGAGAGCTCTCCCTACAGATGCTGAGTTAGGGCCCCAGTAGCTTTTCCTCAGTGGCATTTTCCTGTTTCTTCAAGGTCTCAGCAGAGCCAGGCTGGCCTACAAGCTACTCAGTTTGCATTAAAGATTCTTTTGTAATATTATCAGCTCACTGGCCAACAGTATCAGCCTGTGAGAGGGACTGGAAAGCTCTCTTTCGCACACTCGTGAGAGAAGACTGAAGGAACAAAACTTCATCTGCCAGAGCCCTTCAGTCACTCAAAGCAGCGGCTTGTTAAAATGATCTCAACTATTTCAGTTGTACAAAGAGCCCTGTAGATGAGTGCTGATTCCCTTCTCTGTACTTTCTCTACACTTTGATACTATACTTCGGTACTCTTTCAGGTTTAGCCATAAACATTAATTTCAGCCCACTGAATTATTACTGGGATGCAGGGTGGAGCGCTTACCTTAGCAACACAGAACGCTGAGGACCAAGAACAGCATTTGACACAGCACTGATGTATCCACCTGTATATCTACACAGCAGGTTGTAAAGTTTCTATCTACTCTGCAGGTGCGAGGTTCAGGGGGTTCTGCCTGCACAAAAGAGAAAATACCCAAGAAACCTGAGCATGCATAAACTGGTTGCTGTGGAATAATATTGGGTCTGTTTCTACTCAGGTTGGATTGCAAATTGCCAGCAAAAAGCTGATCAAGAGCAGTGCTGAGGTTACCTGTGAAGTTTCCTGTAGCAGTGAGGAAGGTTATTAGTTGGAAAAGGAAGTTCAGTTCCAAATCAGATACTAGCTTTAACTTATAGGCCTGATCCTGCAAGCCTTAGTCATGTAAGTGGCTGTCTTGCTTTCAGCCAGCAGCTCTCACTAGCTTGGGCCAAAAGCTTTTATAGATAACTACATCCAGGCTGGGGGGGGAGGGTGAAAGGAAAAGACAGACATCACAAAACTAATTCATTTTCCACAAGAAAGCAGTAATAAAAATGAGATAGTAAGTGCGCCTTGCCCTTAAGGTTACTGAATAGCTACTAAATTAAAGGAAAGGCTAGCATGTTTGGTAATAAATCGTCTCACACACCGCGGGCATCAGTAGCAGTTACTATGGACACAACTTCCAAGAGAGAGACAGGCAGGAAGAGAGAGTTGCAACAAAGAAGAGACAGTAGAGCTAAAAAAGGGTTAACCGGGATTTTGAAAGATCACTGTCTAAAAACCTTGTTCAGTATAGAGTCAGTAATCCTTGGCATTCCGAAATTCTGGCATGCTCCAAACCCTTCTGGTGGGCTGGGTGCCCCGTTCCACATCCTCAGAGATGGTCTTGATGTCACTGATGAAGGGGGAGATCCTGGACCGGGATTTAAACGTTGTTAAGGAGAGGCTGGTTTTGTTCTTTGTGTTCCATTGCCTGGCAAGCTTCTTGGCTTCTTCCTCCTCTTTGATCTTTTCGGCAGCTTCCTGCAGGACAGAGCGGAAAAGCCGGGATACTTCCTGCACTTCTGGTTCATATTCAGCAATGAGTTGCCGGAATCTGAAAGCACAATCAAGCCACAACATTGATTAAAAACATCAAATTAGGGATTGCTGCCAAGTCACTGTGCTAGGCTTGGAACTTGAACTCTCCTGCAAAATGGGACTCCCTGGACTGTAGAGAACAACAACAGGGAGGGGCCATGAAGATACACTCAAGGTCTGTAAAATCACAAGCAAGCCAGAGAATGTAAGGAAGCAATGAATCACCGCTTCTCATAAGCGCATGAAATAATAGGGAGCAGCAAACAAAGTTAAAAGGTGGCAAGTTTGAAACTGAAGGAAGTGCTTTTTTCACACAACACCTATTAAATCAAAACTCAGTGCTATCAATAGCTTAAGAAACAAAATGATTGGACAAGTTTGTGGAAAATACCCTCATCACTGCTGATTAAATGTGATTGTCCAAATGCAAATCCTTGCTCAAGTAGTCCCTGAACTGCTGCTTTCCAGAACCTGAGGATAAACCGGGGAAAGTCCGACTAGATTTCCCCTGTTTCCAGTACTCGTTCCCCATAGCATTACCCAATGGCCTCTAGACAAACAAAAATCCTGTAAAATTTTCCTTTGTTATATGTTCGATAGTCCATCAGTACTTAAATTTCAGTGAAGTGCTATTTCATCCTTCTATGGGTTTCTGTAAGATAATGGACTGGCTCAGCTGATAACACCTTGATTGGCAGCACAATGCGGTAGCTAATTAGACAACTGTGAATTATTCCAGTGCCTTCTCAGCAGAGAGCTCAAAATGGCTTTTTGACATATTTTAAGCTAGCTTAACACCAGGGAAGCGAAGAATTACCACTATTTATTTTGCAGGTGAGGAAGATGAGATGCAGAGCAGGATAGTTTTCTTGAAGTCACTGAGTGGGTCACTGTCTGGGCCAAGAATAGAACATACCATTCCTGACACCTTGTTGGGTGATTTGGTCTCCAGCCTGGAGACCATGGGATCCACTCCCAAGGCTCACGCACCGGTTACACAGAGATTCTAGCTGTTCCATAATAGTATGTGTTTATGACAGATGATAATATGGCTACTCTTCTAATAAATACTCAGTTCTTAACATAGAAATTATATCTACAAGCAGACACAGAGCTAAACTAGTACTTCACCAAAATCCAGGTATTTAGACTTAATGGAAGCTAAAGCGTATAAGATCTTTAAGCATTTTGATATTTTTCTGCAACAGAACTGACCAAGGATGGAAAACAGTAGGACTGCTTGTAAATGAGCCTAATACAGCAGAAGCTGGTAGGGTAAGATTCCGCCTCTTGGTTTTTTTGATAACCCCTAGGAATGTAACAAGAAGTTTAGTGCACTATGGAATTGTACTGCTTAATGATGTACCAAAGGGTACCCAAGATAGTAAGGACAGAAAGAAAAACAGAGATAAAGCAAAAAGACTTTGTACATTTGTGCCTTTTGACTTTTACTGTGGAGGCCTGGAATTGGACATAAATCTTAACATCATGCTTTGTGCCAGATATTTTAGTGTGCTTCTCTCGCAGCAAGCATTGGCAGCTTTGTGTGCAGCTGTGGTGACAGCAGTAGTGCATGCTGAGGGAACTCAGTATCAGCACCAGTCATTTTCAGGGTAAAGCTAGAGGAGTTTGACACAAAACTGGCCAAAGTCACTGAGATGTTCCTTAACCACTTCGATTGCTTCAGATGAATTTCTAATCTCCTTCCTCCACCCCACCTCTCCTTCCTGCCACCCCCAAAAAAGCCCTCTAAACTTTAAACATTTGGGTGCAAAAAGCCTCTGAGGCACTGAAGTTCACACTGGTCATAAGTACTTAGACAATGATGCTAAACTGAATTATGCAGAGCCTGTAAGAGCAAGAGACTAGGTCTTGCTGAGGTTTAGCACATAACAGCGGTAACAGATTTGCTGTACATTGCAAACATCCATTCTCCCTTCTGAGGAGGCACTTCAGTTGCATTATCAAAGAGCCAAAAATACAGTTTTCACAATAAATATGTCTTTCCCTTTATCCTAGTCAGAAAGAGAGACGAGTCCATCAAAACCCAAGTCTTTATAACATTATTATTATTATACCAGGGAAAGCACCTTCAAAGGACTTTTATTGCAGAGGTGAACTGAATGACTCATTCCGTTTTTTTATCTCTATGCGTATTTTAAAGAGAGATGCTGGCATATTATATGTATCTATATATATCTATCCCCTTCTTTTGTATTGGAAATTGTGCACTCAAAAGGCTTCATCACTGCCTCCAGTTTTAGAGGGTGTGTGTCACACTGCTGGATTGTGGCTCCAGAGCACCATGTGTCAGGCTGTACTAGTGACAAGAGGGAAAATGAGTGGTACAATGGCAAATTTTCCACCCGAGCACTAATGCTAATGTCCTGTGTTGCAAATAACACTCCCAACTAACCTAGCTGAAACAGTTTTCTAAAATCATTGTAAATTTCCACCTTCATAGTTGTCTACCAGTTTGCACTCTCCTTAGCTATGGCAGCAAGACTTGTTTTGTGAACTCTGCTTTTGCTCCTAAGATTTATCTCTGACTTTTCAGGACCAACACAAACAGTACTTCATATGGATTTGAGCAGGTCTAAGAAACAAAGGGAAAGCAATCCAACAGACTGTCTGCCTGTCACCCCAAGAAAAGGTGCTCTCATTCAGATAGAGAAGGGAAAGTGGGGCCTCTCCTCTCCCCCAGTAGGGTGAACTAACTTTGCCCCTTTATTAATGCCCACATAACTTCGGTACCAGCACGTTCATATAAGGGACAGCCTACGTATGCACACCAAAAGGTGTGCATGCCACAAATATTTCTCAGCAGAAAGGATGGACAGGTTATCAGGGGCTGAGGTCTAGTTAAGCCAGTCTGTCTTGCAAAATAGATGATGTTTCCTACAGCCACCTACGCATAACTGAAGCCATCTTCCCCAGCTATCAATAAAAGCAGTTGATGTGCTGGATGATCCAGCAGGCTGCTCTCTGCACAAAACACGCAACATATAGAAACAGTAAAACCACTGTAATCAAGGAATATGGGCTTGTATCTGTGAAACAAACTCCACACAAAGCTGCTCAGTGGAATTAAGCACAAAATTGCACAAGGCTCACCTATCTTCTAGCACAGGTGAACGCCCTTACACTTTTGCATGGAATAATTTCAAACAGGGCAACTGCACAGCTATATCCCTCAGCAGGGCTTCCTTACTCATCAGAAAAGTATACCTATCTATCTTATTTGTGAAAGAAGTTGTGATGCTACTGGTAGCTAACCTGTAATATATTATGCAAGTCACGCAGTCTTAGACGTGACTGTCAACAAAACTCACCTTGAGCCAGCACAGAAGCCTGGGAAGCACATATATGCACACACAGGGAAAAGCACATTCCCCAATCCAGGCTGTGTTTTAATCACAGCTCAAACAAATCTGTTCTTTAAATTGTGACCCTTCCGTTTCCTCATACGGCCATTAGATTTTAAGAATCTGGCTGTGCTTGGTTCATACTGGCACTGCTTTTTTTAAAGTGCTGTCACCTGCCTCTTATTCTGTAGGTCCCCAGTTCAGTAGGTTTCGTAAGTACAGCCTGAACTTTAAAGACCTGTTAAATCCAAAGGAAGTTCACGGACTTAAACAATATGCTTATAGTTCACTGTATTCCTGAGTGCCTGTCTGAAGTGGGAGCTCTAAGTAGCTTTAGTCATCCGAAGAAAACGTGGGGTGCTTAGTGCTAATAATTAGCTGCTGACTCCTGAATCTATATTTTGAGCAGGAATTCTGTCTATATGGTACAGCTTTGCTAGAGAAGGCTACTTGGCTCCCAAAGGAGTTCACGCTAACTGCAACATTCACATCACATCACCTTAAACTTAAGCTCATAATTGTAAATTAATCCATTTCTGATTTTAGTCACTTGTCTTACATTCAAGCGTACTAGGAAGTCCACATCAGCTATGCACAATCCTTAGAAAATTACAGTCCTTAGCCTGTGGTATTAAGAACAGAAGACCAAAATGCAGGTTTACATTCCCATATTAGGTTTTTTGTTTGTTTCTCTCTTGACAGAGAAGGACATAAACCCACTGTTTCACTTTTGCTGAAACTGAAGGAAATGACACAGACCATAACTAGCTCTGGTTAGAGCTAAAGCTCTGAGTAAAACTGGCATTTTGTATTAGCAAGCTATTAATCTACTGGTTCAGTTTAACCATGGCATTTAGGTACTAAGGACCAAAATCACTGTCATTTCCTTCAAATGGCTCCACGATTTAATTTTAAATATAGTCAGCGATCTCCAACCCAGTAACCTAAAGCTGAGTTACACCTGAATACAATAGCTTTATTTGTATGAGGTGAATCAGTCTCCAGATATCTGATGGTATTTGCAGTGTACTTGAATCCTTCAGAATTTCAAGAGACTCAAAGAAAAGTTTCTATTGACCCAAAATACAAAACAGGCAAACTGGATCTGAAAAAAACCCTCCCATTTAAGAAGTGTTCCTTTCCAGCCTCCTCCACATCTAAAGAAACAAATTCATAGAAACTCTGCCTCTCAATAGATGTGACTAGCTACAGAAAAATTTGGATAATCATTTAGACCTTTGGAGAATAAAGTGACATCTCTGACAACTCATACAAAAATGTTTTGTTCTGGCTTTGACTCTGAGCTTAGAATCTCACAAAGAAGGAGACCTTGCATGACACAAACAAAACAAACTGCAGTCTTGCAAGATGCATTCTACTTGTGTTATTTAAGTATGACATGCTTGTCGAGTACATCAAAAAGGACTTCAGCTTTTCAGGTCCCTAAGATGGAAGGGGAAGGACCAAGCTTAATAGTTCAGACAGAACCAAGGGCTTCAGTAAGGTACATGCTCTGCATTTGAATTTCCAACTGCAAGCTCGTAGACTTTTTTTTTTTTGTGGAAGCTTTTTCTAAAAGTTATTATATATTAGAAAGTCACAGGTATTCAGGAGGCAGCGCAATGATCTTGTGATTAAAGTACTTCAGTGGAAATGTGAAGATTTCAGTTGAATTCCTGTTATACTCATCTTGTGCAATTTAGGGGAAGTTTCCACGTTATCTCACTTTCTGAGAGAAGCATTTATCCAATTTTGGCTATCTTTTAGTTAGATTGCATGCTCCTTATTTCTCTGTACATTTTCAGCTCCTAGCGTGGCAAGTCCCATTCTTTTCCATTCTTTCCACATCGTCAATGAAGATTTTTGAACCATAGGGCTCTCGGTTAGCAGACAGAAGAGGGGTCAACTGTTCACATTTGCAACACAAGAAGGGATTATCAAATAAACTAGTACATGTTAGTTTGAGACATGCAAAACACAGTTTTCTACAGCAGAGTTGTAGTTGAGATGTAGAACTCTGCTATGGAGTGCCACAAATGCCAAAAGTTTACATGAGTTTGAAAAAGAAAAGCAAAACCCCACAATCTAAACAAACTACTGGAAAACCCATGTAGGGCAATTATGGGCAGAAGGACCACTTCTGGCTCCAAAAGTCTCCAAGTTACACGGCACAGTAAGTTGGAGGCTGTATACAAGATTCTGTAATTGTCCATACCGTTTTATTTGCTTGCCTTGTTCTTTTTTCCTTACACTGTTATACAGGTTGCACATCAGATCAAACAGACCTTTAACCCAATCCAATTCTGCCATTTTTGTGGCTATGACATTCCCTTCTCAATCACGGAATTGAACCAACAAAGGTTATGCAACTCTCATTTGTTTAATGGCGCTCTGCTAACCATGCAAACTGCATAGTATGGAACAAACAAAAACATGCCACTTCTTGAATCTCACTGTAATACAATTTAGATAGCCTATAATAGCAATTTATAAGAGGATTTTTAAGAGGATGGATTTATGCTTTTTCAGTTCTGCCCACATAGAGCCCACCAATGTTGCCGAGTATGTTTATCTACTGTCAACAGTATGCTGAGTACTGAGCAGTGAACAACCACTACAAGCTGCAGTGAATCACACATCTTGCACGATCTCAGTTTTAGCAAAAAAAAAAAAAAAAAAAAAAAAGCAGAGCAGCAGCAAGTTGCATAAGGCACATCTTAATACTCTCTTCTGAAGGAGATGATGAACCTTGGGGCCTCTTAGCTCCACCAACTGAAACCTGCTCTCATGGAAATAACCTATTTGCCAGACAAGCCTTTACTCAGTGGCCCTGGGGATAGTGAAAATAACTCTGAACCCCAAGGGGTTTGTAGTGCTTTGTTTACAGCATAGCTCAGAGTTAGACAAATACAAGGCAGGTGCTGTTTCCAGCAAACTTCCACTGGAGAGAAGCTGGCCACTGAATGATCCCAAATCTCTGATTCTGCCACCGTGGCAACATCTGCAAAAGTCAAAGTCCTACGCCAGCTTGATTCCAAGGTTCAGCCCTGGCTAAAATGGGAGCTAGAGAGATGACTTTGGCATCCTTTACCAGCCACCCCCAATGTAAGACCAGCTATTTCCAACCCCTTATGGTTGTAGGTGAAGAACTGTAGATTCATTTGTTCAAGGGAAAACAGGTGCCAGCATATGCAGTGAGGCACTGCAGGGTGCTGAGCACCCTACTGTCTATGGCCTGCCAACACTGTCTTCTTTTTAATCCCAGCTGAAGAACATGTTGGAACAGGGGAAGTGGATTATAAATGCCTGTTTCACAACTTTGCTTTGGCTTAGGTGGACTTAGAGTCACTACTCCTCACGTGCACTGTGCTAAGTGAGAGGGTTTAACTTGGAAGAACCACCCCCTCAGAGGAGGAATCAACCCCCCTCCCTTCCAGCTTGGATGATACAGCAGGCTCAAATCTATTTCTGAAGGCATTCTCACAGAAGGTTACTCAGCTGGCACTTGAAAGGCTCAACAGCAAGTCCAAGAGGCTATGCCTACATTTGCACTGCACAAGGCAGAAGCAGCATCTAGCTGTTCAAGCCATCTGCATACCCCACCTGCATCCTACTCCATGTCAAATCTGTGAAGGCAGATTTGAAGGCAGGGAGAAGCATGCATTTGCTCCTTTCTCTGGGAATACCTGGCTCACAGACTGAAAAACACAGTAGCACCTTTTGGATAGTCTGGACACTGGGGACAAGTGCCTCAGTAGATCTGCTGCACAGCTTAAATTAAGGAAGGCAGACTCCAGTGAGAGTGGATAAACACCAAAGCAGGTTGTTTAGAGGCTGTGCTGTTTCCACCCTTGGAGATACTCAACAATGGATAGGACAAGGGCCTGAGCAACCTGATCTACCTTTGAAACTGGCCCTACTCTGAGTAGGAGGTTGAAGTACGTATCTCCAGAGGTCCCTTTAAACCTCAGTTATTTGAAGATGCTAAAGACTGAAGCAAAAGCCATCACAATACTGAAATGGTAACTGTTCATCAGACAAGATAAAGCTTCTCTGGCTGCTCAGAGCATGAAGTACTCAAGTCAGTTTTAGAGCCCAAATGCATCTTAGTAACTTTTTGGAGGCAATGATACCATGTTAAACTGGCTTAAAACATTGTATTTCCCTTCTTCCACATAGACACTGTCCCATGACTTATGATACAGGATGTCAAGTTTTTGTTCTGTTGGTCCTAACAACTCTCGTTCCTCCCTCACATATCATAGGGAGGGGGAAAGGAAAGGTGTGTATCATCCCATCTTTTACTGTACCTGAGTATGACAGGCCCACAGTACGAAGGATGTATTTTGGTACACATATCCTCCAGCTGCAGCCGTTCTCCTGGGCTGATATCATAGCTCTGCTTTGGATAGCTGACCAGCCAGCCGTAGTCCACCCCAGTCTTGATCTTGCGATACTCATTCTCCCGCTCTCGCTGCTGCTTCTCTGCCTGCTTGGTTTGCCAGCTCAGCTCCATCATTAGCGTCTCAACCACCATTTCTGTGGGGTTCCTCTGGGAAATGCGATTTGGGGGCTCATTCCACCTGAACCAGGATGCCAGTGACATAGTGCTCTGTGTGTCTTCACTGGGAGTGGGTTGAGGGTAGGGAGGGAGAGAAAAAGAACAGTGCCATCATCAACACCTCAGCTGAGAACATTCTCCCCCGCACACCCCTTGAGTCTGTTCTTCACCTGAAAGTGTTACTGATTAACCACTTAGAACTAGTTGGTGCTGAGCACCTTGAGAAATCTCACCGATAGCAGCCAGCTTGTGTGGAGGATAAGACAAAGGGTGAAGAGGCACAGTTTCCCTTGAACTTCCAGTCACCATGTAATTAAAATGGCAGTCACAGTTCCTACATCTCAAGTCAAGTTATAAAGATACCTCACTCCCTCCGGGTTAGGCTGGGGAAGAATTCTCCTGCCCACACGAAAGACCTGGGACTTGGGCTTGCCTGTCTGAACCTTCATGGGAGGGCATGACCTTGCAGCACCCTACATGCAAAAACTCAGCACATGGAGTCAAACTATTTCTGGGAGCCACGTGCTAGCCAGTGGGGGATCTTCCAGGGGGAGGACAGGATAGGTGACCTGTGTAGGTTTGCTGCTGCTGTCATATAAGTGGTGGAACTCATCTGTAGTTAGATAGTACTGGCAGGAGCAACAGTTGCATTAACTACAAGGCCAGGTAGAGATTTAATCATTATTTAGCAAAAGTGGTGTTGGACGCAGAAGGAGAGACTACACCATCTTCCACAAACTGAAGTCCAACTATCAGCTAAGCAGGAAGAGCACACCCTAGGCACTACCACCAGCGCCAAGGCTGAGCTGAGGGCAGTGACAGCACACCAAGGTTTAAATTGTTATTACTTCAAAGTGAGAGGTTTCTGCTGCTGGGGAGTTACCCAGCGCTTAGAAGTCAGAACAAACTGCACCAATCAGCCAGCGAAAATGGAATTAACTCCCCACCCAGCCAATCTCTTCATGTACTCACATCAAGAGGACAATGCGTGGAACAAAGTTATTAACTATTGTATTTGTATTTAAACACAATGGAGTCCAAAGCAGGCACTAGGGACCTGAACAGGAGCAAAACAGCATCTGTTTCTTCACAGAGCACAGTTACATGCCTTGTTGCTCCTTTCCATTAGCCCCCAGGGGAAGGGGTGGCACAAATAATGGTTGCAGCTGGAATTTCCAAAAGGCTACTCCTGGCAGCAGCCCAATCAGGACACGGCGTCAAAAGTTAACATGAGGGCAATGGATTAAAGAGCCTGATTCTGCAGGGCCTGAGCAAATCCTCATTGTGAAGACAGACATAAAAGAAAGGAAAATATGCTTCTGATTTAAGCTGCCACATTGGGGCCTAGAGCTTTTAGTGACAATGCCAATCACAAGAAGCTCAGAACTACCCAATACTCCTACTGGAACTGAGAGCCAGGAGCTCCCAGACTCCCTAGAAGAGCAATGGTCAATAGGATTCTGCCTTCAGAGCCTAGAAAATTGTCACTGTGCACCAGGTGAGAAGGGTATTGCAGTTGCTTTCATGCCTTTATCACTTGCTATAATGTAGCCTTGTTCTCTTTCAAAAATGTTCACATTATGTAAATATGTCACACCATTAAAGGAAAATGCTCCAAAATCTGGATAGTTTGAACAGTGTCCCAAGTTTGAAGCAATTTTAGGATCTAATGCTTAGGCTTTTCTAGTGTCAGGAAGTTCGCCAAACCGCATCAAAGGAATAGTTTCTCTAGTCCTATATCCTACTTCTCCCAGCAAGCAATACCACTTTCTTCAGAATAAAGACATAAAAGGGCTGAAAACTTCCACAGGACACAGATCTAGCTAGCTAGGTATGTAAGGCTGCAGGTACGCTTCCAAGACTGTATAAACATTAACACCTTTGCTAGTTTACAGTTCTTATACATGAGACATCACTGTAGTGATTGTTTTTGCTCTGGAGTATCAGCTATGATTATCCTTATGATAGCAGCCATAGTCAGCAGCTGCTGGAAGTAATCCCGCTTCCTATCTCATTTCTGTGCTCTGTAGGAGGAGGAACAGCAGGTCCTTTCATTTGCTTTCATCGCCAGGGTGACTCCAGCTAGCAGCTCTCAAATCACCACAGAGCACTCTGGCTGCCTGCGGCTCACTTACTTGCCCAAGACACGTGAATGAACTCAAGCTGGAATGGATGTGCTGACAGCTTCAACTCCATAATCCCACCAGCCTAACCTGTACCTGGATCTTGCTACACGGTGGCCTCCGCTCACCATTACACGTTATTAAGGATGAAAATCCTTACAACTTAAGACCTCTTCCTTGGTCTTATAACCCCTTATGTATCACATAGGGAAGCTCTCTGCTAGCAAAAGTGAGTAGCAGAACAGGCCACTTACAACAGGCTGTTGTAAAAGATTTAAAAGTCTCCTGTTCCTTTTCAGCTTATGTGACAAGAGCAATTTTTCATAAGCTTTGACAGGTATCTGACCAATTAAGGTATCATTATTTCCATTTGCACCTTCACTGGATGAAGTTGAGCATGCCCTTCTGTATTTTACCAGCAAAGGGTTACTTACTTTGCTTTTATTCTGGCTATGACTTGGTCTCATGTTGGTTTAACTCTGTTGACTTCGGTGGTGTTAGGGGTAAATTGGTATAAAGCAATGAAGCTGAGGAATGTCCTTTGAGCTCTTCCTAGGTCACCAGCTGTTTCATTAGAAGAGGAGCAAAAGAGGAATTTAGTGGTCAAACCTGGGAAAGACAGCAAGGAGACCTGGGCTCTCATTTGACCTGCCCTGGCTTTCACATGTTCCTGGGCTGTTCCTACTGCCTTTATGTTTTTATCTTGCAGGTCTCCCTCAAAGCAAGTAGTTCTTCATGAGGAGAACCATTTTACCTAGCACGGGTATTGCAGAGGACAATCAGTTAGAAAAATATTTTGGATACCTTGTCTGAGCAAGGCCTGCTGAACCTGAGCTTTGCCTTGTCCCTGAGCTTTCATAAAGCACTAGTAACAGGCAGATTTGCTTGTGATATGGGAGCATGGATACCACTGATTCTGAATAGGGCTTCCACTTTACATACATACTTTTGCCATACATTACTTGAAAAATCTGCTTCCACATCAGAAGAGTATAAAGTAAGGAAAGCAACTAATCGGCAGTTTAAATGGCCTGTTCTCAAATGAAGGAAAATCCTACCCAAGCATTTCATGCACACTGGCAGCTTGTGCTGGCTGTTCCTAAGGGAGTCTTGTTTGTATGAGATTGTTTCCTTCCCCATCTCTCATCCATCATCTCCTCCTTTGGCGAGTTGGAAACTCGCCATCTCTATTTAGCAGGCTTGACAAGCCACCATTCTTCCCACTACTGGTCTTTGCAGCCTGCAGAAGATACTGTGGACTCCATTAATTGTAGCTGCTGTTTTTAATTTAAAGTCCATGTGCAGGCTAATCATTAAATGACTCAAAATGGCTTTCCTATTAGGAAAGACTCAAAGGACTGTTGGCAGGATATGGGCAACCAAAGGAAGGCAAAAGTTTCAGCCTGACCTTCTTATTGGGCAAAAGGACAAATTTCTACTTTGCAAGTATCCCCATTAAAATTATTAAAAGAAAGAGAAAACACCCTATCTGAATACAGATCTTTATGTTGTACGATTAGTCCATTTTCTGATTCCTTGTAAGAGGCTATCTTGGGAGCTGACATAATCCAGTTGATGTACTACTCTGGTGTTATTCAAGCAAAATGTCAGAGTGGTTTATGTAAGTTCCACTCCAGAAACAGACCTGGGTTTCAAGACTTCTGCCTTGTTGACCCTAGACCTTTGTCTAGAGGGCAAACCTTCCCCTCACACTGTTGATTGCAAGTCTGACCAACCACCTCACAGAGTTTTAAGCATACATTTACATTAGCTATGTTAAAGTCTGGAATAACTCGCTATCTCTCTCTCACAGAGCCTCTGAGGGATTTCTTAGATTTTTAATGATCGTTAGTAAGTCCCTCTGAGGCTTCTTCATGTAAAAGTTTCCTGTTAGCTTTAGTTCTAAAGGAGGCTTTTGCCTCTCTCCAAATCTCATTTTTATTCTCCACATTGTCAGCAATTTCTGCATCTTTGTCCTCCTCACATACTTTACAGCTTCCTTCATTCTCTTCTCACAGCATGTTTCATACAATTTACTTCATCGTTCACTTTTTTACCTTTTCCCATATTTCCCCACATGATTTCCTCTTCTTGCTCCAGAGAACACACCAAAGAATCATCAGGAATATCAAAGTCCGCGTGCCTTATTTGTTTTCTCACCTTCCTAAAACAGAACTTCAGCCTTTCCTAGCTCATACTAACGAAGGGAGTATGTTTCTGTAGCTTGCTCTCCGGCTGTTCTTTGGCCAACTGGAGGCTCTTCATGTAACCTGACAGACATCAGTCTCCATCGGGCTCTTGTAGGCTAGATCATCACTTGCTAAGACCTGTTACAGCAGGGCTGCTTTCTGGTAAACCATCAGTCAATCAGCAGGACCTGTTTGCCTTGTATAAGATGAATTTCTGAGAATAAAACTTCCCTTTCCATTGATCCTTTTCCTGGTTCCCGGCTTCCAACGTCCTCCGGGACAAGAAAGGAATAGGCAGAGGGTGGGAAATGTGCATTTGTGGGGAAAAAAAATAAAAATATGAGACTACAGCTGGACTCTCTATAAAAGTGTGTCTTCAGTTTGACAAGTCTCCTGTGGTTTGCATTTGCTTTCACATTCTGTCAATCCAGGAGTACTACCGACAGACTCTCGGTAGTCCTAGGGGTATGGTAGTTGTGTTAGAGCAGAAGGAGAAAAGTCTTAAGGAGCTGGACGAGTAGGAGCCTAAACTAAAGTCCAGTGATGTCAATGGAGATGTTGTCACTCAGCGAGCTATGGACAGAGTCCCAGGAAATCCACTGTCATCCAGGCAAAGCATACTGACAAACTGGGCTGAGGAGCTGGGAAATATCTTCCCTCCCTTCTTGTGGGTGGTAGTTCGTTACTACTACAGTCAGAAAGCAGAGAGGCAGAATTTGTTCATGCAAGATACCCACTCAACCTTTTTTTCCACCCATGCCAGATTAGAGGGTAACAAACACAGAAAATTATTTCTAAAATAAGTGGGACAAGCTCCATCCCCAAATTGTACTCATAATCGTACTTTTTAAAAGACATGCAGTCATGGGGAAAACAAATGATGTGAAACCGTGGAGCATATTTTATTTATTTATTTGCTTCTTTAGTAAAGTTTGGATTACATTATCCAGAAAAGTCCAGTGTCCTTCAGGTAGCAAAGGGCATCTAAGTATCTCTCTGGACTGCAACTCACAGGCAGACTAAACCTGGTTTGGCTACATGCATCTCTGAACTGTGTATGTGCTCACTGATGCAACATTTAACCAGCTTCTCTGGGAGAATTTGTGATCATGTCTATGCTGCTAGCTATACCTGCATAAAGCAGAGTAAGTAGCGACAGCATTGTAGATGAACCCCAAATTATGTTTCTCCTGTGATAAAGATATTTTAATTTTGTTCCAAAGAATCTTAGCAAGTTCTAATTAAGAAACTGCTGACAACACCTTCTCAATTTTATTTATATAGCCCACCATAACTTTGTAAAAGAATCTCTTCTCCACCACTTTTCTGCAGTCACTTACCATTATGCTGTCCATACAGAGACTTTTACCTTACCAGGGCCCAAAGAACCCTACTTCCTATCTGTCTGGAATCTCCCTCCTCATTTAGTGACATGGAAGGCTATGGTATTTACAGCTACTTGCCATGGAAATTATTATAACTTCAGACATCTATCTCCCAAAATTGCTATGAGGCAAATAATGCTGAAAAAGCAGTAGATAGAGCTTTTCAATCAAGAAACTTAAAAGAAATGCAAATACTATTAGATTAATACAGCAGCATTCCTCATTTTAGCCTGCAGAATAAAGAGAGAGAACTTGTGGGGACACTCTGGGGTCTGATTATAGACCACAGCAGAGAACCTGTGTTTCACTTTATGACCATACTGATTCTCTTGTTGTGATGGACACAAGCTATTTCTGCACAAAAGAAAATTCACAGTGGTTGAAATATATCCAGAGACAGGACCCTGTAACAAGTAGCAAAGAGTTTTGAATAACATCAGTATAGGGGATCAAGCCAACACTTTAAATGAAACATGATTTATTGTCAAGGCTTCATGGCTGCAGGTGTTTAAGGACAGCAAAAAAAGCTTCACAGCGGTGAGTGAACAGTGACAGGGCACTGTGGCACCCAGCAGGCCCCTGCATGCCAGGTAATGCCTGTCTGCCCCTAGCAGGGCAGGGCTCGTGGTCCGACCAGCCTGCTGCAGGCTGACAGCTCCTGCTGCTGCCCGAGTCGGCTCCTGAATGACAAGTGCTCTCATAAATGTGTGAGAACCATGCTGCCATTTGGCATACAGTCTAATTTCTGTATCAGCTTTTCTCCAGCAGACTTTGCATTCTCAGCATTATAGAAATGGGCTGGCTCTCTGTCCGGTGGAATTGCCACAGAGAGTTACAAGTCACCAAAGCCATTCGTGAACATGCACAAGCATAAAAATCACCCCTAGGCAGCATAACAGAAGGACAGTCAGAGCATATCACAAGGTGCTGCAAGACAAAAGAGAAACAAGAGTGGTACTATTTCTACCAAAGGAAAGCTTGAGTGGCCTTCTGAAAATACCACAACAATTATGGTATACATGGGTATGTCACATTTTCTACAGCTAGTAGCCCTCAAAAGATTTTTTGTAATGAAACTCTTTAAAATTGACAACACGCAAAAAATACTGCTTTTCCGTCCCCAGCATTTGTGTGGTTTGTAAAACATTCTTAGAGCTTCAGTCTTTCAGAAAACAAGTCTATCAGATGCATTTTACATCTGCACTTTGACTGCAAGAGGGATAAGCAAACAAGAATTCAGCATGAACTGGTCTCCAAGCTCAGGTGTGAATGAGAAAGGTATTTTTCAATCACTAGGCAAAACACGAGGAGAAGAGGTAGCTGATCTAACTGGTACAACTTCATTATCTACAGTACAGCTGCACTAATATAAAAAAGATTTGCCACACTGAAATAAATAAAAGAGCTGTGTTGATTAATGCAGATGCAAATCCAGTCCACAGATCTTAAAGAAAAAGTGAAGGAAGGGCCCAATGGCCTAGAGCTCTACTAATGGCTGGGACTCTACAGAAGATAATCTTTGTGTTATCTGCAGAAGAAAAAGGGTGGGTGTTGCTCAAATCTGCTTATGAAGCAGAGTAGCATTTTACAGTTTGTCTACTTATCAGAGCAAATGAGTTCCATCTGCTGAGAAACAGGAGTATTTTCATGCCAAATTCCCACTCATGCTTTAAACAATATTTTCTAATAGCAACCATAAAAACACTCTATCATATAGAGCTTCTACTGGACTGTTACCTAAACCTACTGAAGCCCGGAAGTTAAAACACACCGATTTGCTCTATTTGCCTAACTTGTTAGTAAAATTCCTATATTTTGCTCAGATTCAGCTATCTTGCTGTGGTAGATCAAACACACCTTCAGTTCTGTATCTTACTTTGATCTTTGCAGACTACAAAGACAGGTTTCCAATCAGGAGAGAGGGACCTAAAGTATTCTTCACCACACATTTAGCCATGTAAATTAGAGTTCAGAAGGTAACACAGACACATAGCTTTCCTGTTATTAAAACTACTCAAACCACAAAAAAAGTATTGCAGCAATAAAGCAGCATCTGACGGAAGGCTCCAACACAAAAGGCTTTCAAAATTAAAACTCGGCAAGATCCCCAGCTCATCTTTTTCTATTCTACTGTCATTGTAACTACACAGCATTATTAAAGGAGCAGCAATGTCACAGACTGGAGTTTCTAATACTGTCATTCACTGCAGATACTTTTACTGATAGAATTATATAAAGTAAGAGCTTGAAACTCAGACCCAAAAGCATATTTCACCAGTTGTCAGGTCCACTGAAGTTTGGGGTTTTTATTCATATATTGTGGCATAGACCAGACTGAGTGCTGTGAAAATGTGCGGGTGAGATGTGCATTGTCCATCCAGACTGAGGACCGATTCTGCTGTGAAAGCAGGATAACTCATTGCATCATAAGGTGAGAATGCATTTTAACAAACAGCTGTACATTTCTATTCAGTACTGAACCTTGGTTACAGTATGTATCAGAAAGAATATTTACTGGAGATCCTTAAAGTCTCACTCTGTCTCAATTCACTGCAGAACTATTAACCTATGTGGGAGTTTTCCCTGTACTGGTGAATACTAAGACCAGTGTTAAAGTTTGGTCCTTGTGAGAGGAGTTACTTAAAAGTACACATTGATTTAAAATTAGCACCCAAAACAAGAATGATAAGTTTACAGTTTGAAAACTTAAGCCTCTCTTTGTAGATAACACATACAGCATAGGGAGCAACTGGCAGAGCTCTGGGAAAGCTCATGCTTCTCTTCTGCAACGGGTGTACGACCCACCTGCAGCCCATCCACAGAGAGCAGCCGTACAAGTAATGAAGAGTGCTGTCTCAACACAGATTTTACTTAATGCGTTAGCATTAAGAGATGTACAGTGTAGTCTGTTCTCAGTTACACTGCCCTAACTCCAAAGCTATCTGACTGACCTTAGTGGTACCACCCAGGGGTTACTACACATTGGACTTCCACACTGAAGACACTTAGCAGGGCAGGTGTCTAACCTGAGAGATCTTAAGCAAGAGTGGCATAGGCGTAAGCCCCCCTTTCCTCCCCGCCACTGCCTGTTCTTTACGTAAGGGGTTACCCAGGGCTAATCCAGGCAGGCAGCCCCGCGGTGCCGTGTCCCAGCCCAGCCTGGGAGGGCTGTGGGAGCACCCTGGCCCCCTTCCCTGCCCACCCATCCCGCCTCACCTTCGGCAGCAGCGGCTCCCGCCTGCTTGTGCGGGCAGAGGGACGCGGAGCGCGGGAAGAGGCTACCACAGAGAGGACGTGGCTCGGAGTCAAGCCCTCTAAACTGGCATAGCCAGCTTAAACCCACACGGGGGTACGGATTAGCCCTGGTGACGAGGGATAACAGCTGGGTTTACAGCAGCGCTTTGGAGCTATTAGGGCTCGGTCCAGAGGACACGGCTACCCGTCAAAACCTCTCCACTTTGGCAGACTCCGGTGCCTGTTTAAAAATCCCTCCGAAAACTGAGAACTTTGTGGGGATCTCTAATCTGCACCTGAGCCCATACTTCGAACGTAATTCACAGAGCTGGGACTTTGGGAAGCCGTTAAAGCAGGGCCGGTGCCTCACCGGCCTCGCCCCCCCACACCTCCCAGCCGCCGCCCGCCCGCCTCAGCCACGCGCCCCACGGCTCTAACGGCGGCCGCCGCTCCCTCACAGCAGCCCCTGGGGCCGGGCAGCGATAACCACACACGCCAACACTGGGAACACCCCGAAACCGGGCTCTCCGACGCACGGACCGGGACACACAGCGGTCCCCTCCGCTCGGCACCACCTCCGTCCCGCCGGGCGTCCCACGGCCGCAGCACCCCAGCCCGCCGCCGGCGGTGTCCCCTCCTCCTCCTTACCGCGGCCACCCGCTCCCGTCCCGCCGCCGACGCTGAGGCGAGCGGCCGCTGGCCGCGCCGGGGCTGTGCCGCCTCGACGCCGGCCCCTTCACCGAAGTTGAGCGGAGCCGCCGCCGCCGGCTTCAGGCGGGCGGAGGCGCGCCCGCCGCTCTACGCCCCCCTCCACCTCGCCGGCTGCCGCTGTTGCCATAGCGACTACGCTAAACCCTTTCGGCCCCGGAGGCCGGGCGCCGCGCCCGGCCCCGGCCCCAGGCCCCGGGACGGCGCCGACCCCCGCTCTCCTATAGACCTACCTCTATAGATTACATGTGTACTGAAAAATAACGGCACATCGGTTTTAATTTACGTATCGCCAGGGCGCTCAGCAATAGCTACAGCTGTGCCAGGGGCTTCAGTCACAGAGGTCACACAGGTTTCAAGAGGGTTTGGAGGGACGAAGAAGGACGAGGAGCTGGAAGGGTATGGGGAAGGCAAAGAGGAGGAGGAGGAGGAGGGGGAGTTGTTCTGTTGGGAAGGTGAAGGACAGGCAGTGTCAGGGTAGGGCTTCACCTGGGCTGTATTTCACCCGGGAAATAACCACATTGCAAGAAGGGGTCCGGCAACTGAGAGCCATGAGGGATGCTTGTGGATTCCGAAAACTCTGAGAAGTGATCGTAGTTAGTAAGCGATCGGTGAGGAGAGTTGTGTGGGGGTCAGTGAGGTGAAAACTGGCCTGGAAATGGGCAATTACGTGGGCTGTGGGCAGTGAGGGAGCAGGCCCCGCACCTCACGTCAGGGCACAAGGCCACGCTTGTGGTCCCAGCCACGTGTGGTGGCAGTGACCTCTGTGAGCCCACGGCTCCTTGCCCTGCCTCTTCCCGCAGCGGAAAAATGCATGGAAACCTCCCTGGCGTCATTGGCCAAACCCCCAGCAAGTCGAAGAGGGGCCGAGCTGTGTCAGGGGGTCACAGAGCTGCGGCCTTGGTTAAGGAAAGCCCACGGACTGCTGGCACCACTCGAGGATGTGTGAGACTTCAGCGTGTGTAGGAAGTCAATCAAGCCCCTCCTGAAAAGCTGTCATAAATTAGGGCCCAAATTCTGACACCTTGGTATTTATGCTGTGCTCACACAGCCAGAGGACAGGGGCGTTTCAAACCATGTACATGCCTAAGTCAAAACAGAGGGAAGGAGGAACCTAAATTTCAAAACAGACCAGCTAAACAATTACAGGTTAAAAGATGCCCAGTGCAGTCTAAATTAAAATGTATGAGGAGGTTTTTTTTTTAACGTCTAGTTTATTATTAGATCAAATAACATAGCCAGACTAACAAAGAGATTAGGAGCTTTTTCTGCTCTAATTATTTGTGGAGGATTATGTGTCTGTCCTGAGCTTCGGCTCCAGCCCAATATACTGCCCAGTTTGCAGAGGTTTATATCATTCTGGTAATGCTCTGCTCAACACGGGATTGTTGAGTTTTAATTAAAAGTCATCTTACATGGCTAAAGGCCTTTATATTTTCATCCATTCAAACTTATTTCAAAAGTCATCAACTCTGACTAATGCAGAACTAACCTCATCTTGAAAATACTTAGGTACTGGGTTGTTATATTTTCAAATGAGTTGTTATATTTTCAATGCAGTGAATTCCTGGGAAATTCCTGCCATGAATCAGAGACGCTGATGACTGGGGTATCACTTCAGCAACATTTCTTTGTAGATATATAAACCCCACAGTGGAAAAATCATTCATGTCTCCTAACCCTTATTTAGCAATTGAAACCAAGGATTCTTATACTGTTGTACTGATGTGACTTACCTGATCAGTCAGCACTCAAATCATCAGTTGCTCGGTAGCAGCACTGATAACATAGATGGAGTAAAGCTTCATTCAGCGGTACATTTTCCAGAACATGCCAGGACAATCAAGACTCACCATACTGTAATTTGTAGTGCTGTCCATTTGGGACTGCGATTTTTCCCAATTTATCAGACGCTGCCCTGACTCGCCTGAGCACATTACTAATACCGCAGCTGTAGTCCCTGCGACGTTAGTTGCAGAGCTTTCATATTTCAGTGTCAAAGTCATAGACCTCTAACACTGGCGCTGAAGATGGACTTCTTCACGCGGTAGCAATCATGCTGCCGCTGTCTTCTGCATGGGTCCAACCACAAGTAAATAATCTCACTTAATCACTGACAAAATTAAAATGTAATTGGGCCTGCTGGTTTTTGGCTAAGTTGGTGAAGTGTGTCATTGAATATAATGGGGCTCACAGAGGGAACATTGCCTTTTTCATAGGCTTAAAACCTTGCTTAGAGAAGTGCCACTTTCAGAGCTATTTGTCGTATTTTTGTAGTGCTTGTTTTCCCTCAGCAAAGCAGTTTTTCATTCATTGGGAAGATCTTCTTCCTGCTGTTTACTTCCAATCCAGTCAGCCCACCCACACAGAAGTGCACTATGGGCAAAAAAGAGAAAGTTCATTCAGTCTTTAGCAGCAGGCCCCAGCCTTTTCATAGCTGAGGCTCATTGGAGAAAAGCTGGCAACCTTACTGTATCTCTTCTAGCGAATATCTCTTTCTCTCCCCTCCTCACTGTGGAGTTGCCCCTTTCTCCCTCCACATGATATTGCTGAGTCGCAGGCACAGGGCTGTGCCCAGTGAGGCTTAAATGCTTGGATTTGATACCTCAGCTGCTGTAGGGTGTGACTTCACCTGTGGGATATGTCATCAGGGACAACTGAGCCAGAAGGTTAAAAAAATCAACTCAGAAAATAGTATCCTGGGTCAGTAGAAGAGGTAGATACTCGGATATTATGTTCCAGGGCACAGCTGGATGAAGAACACGGTATAAAGGTGTTTCTTGGGAAAACCTGTTAGATAGGACTATTGCAGAGAGGGTTGTACTTCATCAAGGACTTTTGTCTTGGATAAACATACCATAACGTTATTGCAAGGACAACTCTTGCCACAGTGAACAGCCTTTCTCCTGTCACCTTATACAAGCTCCCGAGCGGCAGGTCTGTTACTGCATCTGAGTAGGCTTTGCCTACCTTCCCTCTTTTAGAAGAAGATGACAGTTGCTATGGTTTACTAAAACCTAGAGATCCTGGAGCCATAGAAAACAGAATCACGGGGTGCTACAATGTCAGGAGTGGAAAAAGATTGCTTAAAATTAGTATTAACTAGAGTAAATGAAGAAATCTAAGGAAAGAAAATTAGGCAGTGACTTCAGGTAAAAGATCTGTCTCGTGACCAAGTATTTATTGTGGATAAGCTCCCAAGGTAAACATTTCAAAGGACTCTAGGAAAGCAATAGAAAACATTTGCTTCACAGTAGGGAGGTGGAATGAGTTACCTACTAGGAGCACTATACCTCTAACCTCAATGGCACTGGTAAGTAAAAACCTAGACGTTTCTTCTTTGCTGCACGCATTGCCCGCTCAGTGCAGTCAGCTTTAACTGCTTATTCCTTCTGCTATACTGCAGTCAGTGCAGAGAGGCTGAACGTTCACTGATCCTTGTGTACTTCAGGGCATCCTTAACCCTGATGCAGGGAGTGTAGTTGGCTATGGCCCTCAAAAATACACACATGGAGACTACCCAGAGCACAATAACCAAATAACCTTCGAGCCATGGCATATATCCTTCTCTCTGAAACACCCTGTAAGCTGGGGATTCAGAGCGTGCACCGTAGTAGCTGGCAGAACCACTGATGCTTTGACATCTGTGCAGCAGAGGTAAGCATCACCAGGAAACCCGATATGTAGTTTTTAAAATGTTGTTGCTTCCTTCTTGCAGGAGGAAAAGTCATTTAACAGAAGTGTAGCGGTCTGTTTAATTACTGATTATCTTAAACCGAGCAACTTAACTGAGCAAATACTAGTCCCGTATTTTTAGCACTATGAGTGAAAATGATGAAATGTAGTGAAATATTCAGCCAAAAAACAGATGTAGAAAGGCAAGCTGAGCAACAAAAATTACAACACAGATGGTCATGATAAATTAATTGAAGTCACTAGGCTGCAGGGGGGGAGATGCAAAAAGATGCCATGGAGCCTAAAAGTAGACAGATGTCAAAAATATCTGTGATTATGCACTTAATTGCACTCTCTATGATTGCTTGATTCCTGATGTACACTATTAACAAACGATAATCTCCAAAGGACATTATCAAGGTTGTTGGCTTTTAAAATGACCAAATGTCAAAAGTTGACACAGTCCATAATGTCACCTTTACAGGGCTAATAATTTGTTAAGGGTTGATTTTCATTATGTGATGAAAATTCCTCTAGTACTAGAGACATAACTGCTTTCACACCATATTTGCAGGGCTTTTTCCTCTGTCCTACATAAACATGCATTTTTTTTATCTTGCACTGTTTGATACGGATCTAACAGCAATTGACAGGCTGTCATTAGTCCCAGTGGGCTTCGAATTGTTTGGATCCATTTGGATCCATTTGGTAAAACAGGAATTTTGCCATTGAATTCAACAGGACTAAGACTATGCCGATACTCTGTTCGAGTTTGTTGCACAGTCTACTGAAACTAATGGAGGGATTTGAGCTGACCTGGAAGGGAATTCAGGGGAAAAAAAAGAAAAGCGACATGTGTCTGTGGGTGATAATGCTGTAGTTTCTTTTAATGCAAATGCAGAGCATATAGGGAATCAAATTGTTGCTCCCAACCGTGTATAACCTGTATATATATATATATATATATTTATCACTGAAACTTTATGGGAGGTATTGTGCAAGAAATCGTAGCTTTGTCACATACATCCTCTCCAGGAGAGATCAGCAGGAAGAAAGAAGACAAAGTTACTTATGAAACTGCTTTGGGGATTTGAGACTGGAGGACAGAACAGCGAGAAGGTCCTCTGGAGGCAAGAACTGAAAACTCAAACAAGTCCCGGTGAGAGCACACTGTTTGTATAGTGCCTCTCAAAGAAAATTGTGCCAACTCTTCCTGCTCTGAGGCAGATGGAGCTCTGGAGGATGCCCATATCCTCGGTAGGTCTAACAAAAGCTTCTTTTAAACACTTAAGAAAAGATGCAGGGTACAAAATCTCCCTGTCATTACATTCTAAGACCTTAAAGCCTACATCCTACAGGTAGGGAAGTGGGATCACCTCTTTCCCATTGCCAACAACTGCTTAAGAATAAAGGTTTCTGAAATGGTGGTGTTTCAGAGCAGAGCACCCTGTGGGCATTTGAGTTAAGCCCACATTCCCTGGGCTATCACTTGTATCCACAGATTCTTTCCCGGGTAACCCACACAGCACATGGAAAGCACTGGTACCTAAGTAGGTTTCAACCCCACATTTGGGGTGCCCAGGCACTCCACCAACCTGCCAAGCACTCAAACACTAGCCATAAGCAGCAAATGCCTTTTGGCACAGCTGGAAACAAAAGCTGGCATACTGCAACCTTCCCACTGGCTTGGCCCTGGGGAGAGCTTTCCCTTCAGTGAGGCTGCTCCCCCCTTTCGCCATACTTTCTCCATTTGAGCCTGCAGACAGGGGGGTCTGCTGCTGCAGAAGCTACAAGAGCTGCTCTGGCTGAGCTGGGCTGGGAAAAGTGAGGGGCAGTCACAACAATTCAGCCATTCCTGCACACCAAGGTTTGGACAGGGTGAGCGTGTTGCCTCTGCTGCCTCCTGATTGTGTATTTAAAGCCCGGAGAGCCTGAGTGTTGGAGGGGAAAAGGAAGGTTTTAGTTACTGCTTGCGGGTCACGAACAAGCCATTAAAGTAGGATGGCAAGGGGAGGGTGGGGAACTGGGGAACACCAGCATGAGTTTGGTTTTTCAGATGATATCGAACTCGTTCTCTTTAAAATGTGAATTCTTAAGGTAAATCTTAAAGTAAATGTCTTGAACATAATTCCTTCAGTTAAACGCCCATTTTCTGTAAGATATGTAGCATTACCCACCCACAGGCCTGTATTCCTTTCAGCGTGGGAGGTCAACATTTGAAACTCTAATCCCACAAATGCAGAGATTTATTCTAAATCCAGAGCCTGTGGGTTTTTTTATTATTTTTTTAAAATTTAATTTAAATTCAACCTAACAATTGCTCTTTCCTTATGGCCAGCCCCAGGCCACCCTATTCATCCATTATCTAGCATTTCGCCAAGACTATCAGCAACCAAAGACAGTACATGCCATAAGGAAGCTTCACTGGGGAAGGTGTTAAATGTAGTGATCTAGCAATAGCACATGTTTTCAGTCTCTTAAGCAGACGGTGATCTATGGAAGCAGATGCATCTAGTAAATTGTATTCACAACATGTAAAGTCAGTTCAACCAGTCCTGAGCCTCTGTGTACACGAGTGAGTTGTAGTATCTCACTGCGGCATGGTCCTGCTCACCACTGGAAGGTAAAACTCCATACCTGCAGCATGAGGCAGCAAATGCAACAGAACATACAGAGGCTGTTGGGCAGAAGCTATCAAAACATCTTTGAAATAACTCAGGCTCAGCCTAGATGAGATCTTCTAATTTGATGCTTATCTCCCACCCCACCCTTCTATATGACAGAAATCTTTTTGAGCCTGCCAATAAAATGTTCTACATTATAACTCAAAATATTAATTATTTGACAAGCTAGTGCTCATTTTCTTATCATTGCAGCCCTCGTTTTTCTGTTGTGATTCTAAATGGTTAAGCAAGCTGTATGCTAGGAGGGGTAATCTGCTGTAATACGCCATGGTCTGATGCACGCACCTAGATTGGAGTGTTACTTAAGCTTTAATCCCCGAGAAATCAGTGATTACCCACAGGAGACAAATGGAGGGCTGTTTATAGTATAGTTGCTAGACAACAGCGCGCCATTTAAAGTCTATTGGTCCCAAGATTAACTGCATTTCAGAGGCTAATAACTTTTCCAACAACCTGTTTATGAAAAACTCAGTTTAAAGCATCTAGATTTTCAAAAGAGAAGAGAGTATACCAATCATTACTTGGCTTTTGCAATGACACAGGGGAAACAGTGAATGTGGTGCAGAATGTAGAGAAAGGGGCTCCTAGGACTTAGCCTGCAGAAAAGAAATGAAGGAGCAGCACAGTGGGGACTATGCGCAGGTCCCTGCCACCCCTCTGCACACACAACCTATGCATTTTCCCAGCTTTTATGTAGTAGTGCCAGGCAGCTGCTTTAAAGCCTTTCGTTCACTGTCATCCTCAGAGAGTAGAGCCAAAAATAGTAAAAAATGACAAAATGTACCATTAAATCCACCTCTTTCCCCCTCCTTTTCCTCCCCTGTGAGCATTACAGCAACTACCTTTACTCCTTTTGGCGAAGGGAGATACGTAAAAGGTGCAGAGCTGGGCTGCATTTATCCAGATCTACTTGGGAATGCTCAAATACAAACTGTTTTGCTAATGTTTAACTTAACCGGTGTTTCATTATTTACTGCAACACTGTCACACATAGTTTTGCGTCTTCTTATAGTTTTTTGTTGCCTCTTTGATCACAGCATTTTTTCTTTCTTCCAAATACAGAAAAGGAAGGAATACGGGGGGTTAGGGAGGGAGTCCTGTGTGTGGAAGGAGCAGAAGGACAGGAAACCCAACAGAGGCTCAGAAAAGCAAGATTTTCCTGATCTGTCCTTCAAATCCTGTTTTCAATTTTTAAGAAGCAAGTGTCTGGATTATATAGTCTTTACAATGTATGGTCCCTGTGTTGCTTGGCAACTTTCTGAAATAATCTTGGGTTTTAGCAGAGAAGGAGCCATTCAAAGTGTACATGAGTGCTTCAAAATCCAATCCTCTTAAATTATTTTCTCAAAGCCCGGTCAGTGCTCTTTTGTCTCTTCTTAACATATGACAACAAGACTGTCACTTTCCCTTTTCTTTTTGTAAAGTCCACATAGGGCCTTACAGGCACATGGGAGCTGAAATGCCCTCTTATGACCTCTTCTTCCACATGGAGAAATTCAGCAAGTTAGTGCAATTGTCCCAGGATTTGTGCGGAATAAAAACCCTGTCCCTGCAGATCTTACTTTTGCTGCCCACTGATACTCAGGGACTATTTGTGTGGTGAAAGTGTATTCCCTCAAATAAGGATTTAAGGAGAAGATCCACATTGCTGCCAAATGAAGGCAGGACCAACTCCAGGCCTACCAGTGAAAGAGCAAGGAGAGACCAGCAAAATGGTGCTGACTTCCCCATCCCTGTGCCGTCGAAGCCCAGGTATTGAAGGTGGCCACTGCTGGTGGCAAAGCCTCCTCCAAGCAGCAGTGGCTGGTGTCAGCAGCCTTCCAAGGCCCCACAGTAGCAGTAAGAGCAGTGTCACCTCCGCAACGTGCCCTCTTCACAGACCATCAGCTGGCCCCAGCATGGGGAAGGACTTTGCTGGAGAAGCTGTGAGGCAGATATGACTGATCTTGCACAGGCTTGAGTGTGCACAAAGTTGCAGGGGCCAGGAAGGTCACCTCACCCACTGCTGGCAGTGGGGCAGCATGAAGCACATGGTGGCCATCCCTGACGGGTCTTCATCTAATCTATTCTTAAACCCATAATGACAGAGATCCTGCGGCCTCTCTTGCCTAGTAGCTGTGCTTCACAAGGTTCACAGTAACAAGATTTTTCTTCATATCTAGCATAGGTTTTCCTTCACACAAATTAACTTGTTTTGTCCTCATCTTATGCCAAGTAGATGGGGAGAACAACTGCCACAGTCGAATACTTGTGACTTGTATTTATCTTGTGACCTGCTGTGACCCCTAGGTCTTATTTTGTAGCACTTCTGCCACTTTAATAGTTCCATAGTACATTCCTAAATATATCATTTCAGCTTCATGATTACAGAATTTCATTCTGTTAGTCCAGATCATTTTTAACTCAGTCCCTCTCTCCAGGTGCTTTCAGTCCTATCTGGCAAGAAAGTCATTGCAAAATGATGTAAATACATTCTCCAGTTAGTCCCACTGGACACTAATGAAAATATCCAGTAGAGCCAGGCTCATAGCAAATCCCTGTGAGACCTTATTTGAAATTACCTCCTACACTGAGATAAAGGAACCAGAGAGAGCTCTGAGAGTGGTTTTTCAACCAGCACTTCTTTGTTATGGTACTTCATCTACACCACAGTGTCCCCAGTGCATCATTAACTTTCAAATTGTTGCACAGAAGTCGGTGCAGCCGAGAGCAGGATCTGGCCTGCATATTACTAAGATTTGCTGTGCTGGTCCATGCTGTTTCAACAGCCATCAAGACGAAAACTATTCTTAGCTTGAGGAACGTCACTAATGCACAGGCTTGCAAGTAAAGCAGAGAAATATGTCCCCCAGAGCACTGCCTTTTTGTGAAACAAAGGCAGTCAGGGCCAACCCTAACTCCCAGGCCACCCTTTTAGACATATATGCACACAAAGCCTCTGAAGTACGTGGCACAAGTCCTTGCAAGCTGAAGCTATAACTTGTTTGCAAATTCAGAGTAAGATTTGATCCTGATTGTCTGCATAAACTTGAAGGGACAAATGGGAACCAATACGGACTTTATTGAAGATTTCCTCCCCATAGATGAGCCAGGCAAATCACAGCCACTGTTCCACAGAATTTTGTTTCTTTTCTGTGATTAGCATCTCAGGAAGAAAATCCAGAATGTGCAGGCTCTGATTCTGTGAGGTACTGAGCTCCCTGTGTCCCTTACCTTCCAGGAAATCCCAAAAGGTGAGGGATCTCAGTACCTTAGGCCCAATGTGAAAAAAAAAACCCCCACCATTTTAGTAGGTGGGATCATTTGTTGAACTAAAGCGACTGGAGCTGCCAAGAAGCTGAGGACTGGGTGATCAGGCAGTTCTGCGCAAGAACAGAGGCAGTCTGGAGAAAAAGTGTAGAAGCAAGTTCTTTTCAGATGCAAAAGCTGTCCACCCCCTTATATCAAGGAAAGACAAGCCATTCCCTCACAGAAGTTAGCAAAAAAAACCCCTGAACATCTCTGTTCAAAGCTGCCATCAATTAATTCTCTGTAAAATGGCAGTCTCTGTCCCTCAGTACTCACTTGGCCTCTCCCCGGCCTTACAGAGGAAAAGGCGGCTTGCAGTGCAGCAGTGGGTACTGTTCCCGGCCCAGTCTGTGAAGGACTCGCTCTCTGCACCCTCCATTTCCAGTCCTTGTGGTCTGGGGAGAAAGGCCACATTCATTTTGCGAGCAGAGTCCAGCACAGCTTCCCGTGGGCAGCAACCAGCTTCCTTTGACAGTCTGAGCACTTTTAATGGGGAAATGCACACACAGACACAATGCTGAGGGGAAATGTAGAGTGCGATTTTAGTGGCAAACAAGCTACAACATTCGAAGCAGAAGGTCTGACTGTCATATTAGCTTTCCTTCCAGTCGCTGTTAGTTTGTACCAAATAGCAAACTGTCCTGGTTGTTGGTGGTGGTGGTCTCTGAAGGAGCTGCACGAACACGAGGGATGCTGGCTCTGAGGAGTGGCCTGTGTTTCGGCAGTGGCAGTGGCTTGCCATGAGTCATGAAACACAGCTCAGCCAGAATGAACCTTGTTCTGTACCAGCAGCTGAAGTGCAAGGAAGCTGAAGGAGAGAAACGCTGATGTGTTTTCAGTGACGGGTCTACAGGAGGATTAGTTCTGTGATGTCTGAGTCCAGCGTTCCAGAAATTGCCTGGCCTCTGCAGAATAATTCATTACCTCGACTGAAAGGCGGTGCTATGGAATTGAAAAGAGCCACAGAGAGTGGCCAAAAAACCACACTGACTCATGGGGCGAGATCCTTGGCGTTGAACTGATGTTCATTGTACGCTAGCAAGAGAAAGCTGGAAGCCGGAGGTGGGCACCTGTGGGCACCCATGGGCACTATGACACTTTTCATAAAGTAGCAGGGCCAGCACTCAAAAATGGCTGAGGCAGTAGCACGGGCAAAAGCAAAAAGAAAGATTGAGTTGTGGTAAACCGAAGTCTTCACTGAACTTGTACAACAGCACTTCCTTTCTTTCCCATCGTGCCATACTGGTGCTTGACAAAGACAGATGCATTTTTGAGTTATGATACCAACTGTAATGAAATCATAACACCAGAAAGGAGTGGTTTTTTCAGCAGAAACACATTGGTCAACTCTCACAGGGGTTTCAGCATCCTGATTCAAATGGCTCTGTGACAGCATTTACCTGCACATTTATTCTTTAAGGTGTTTCCTGGCTATTGGAGCTATTATTCGGCTCAGTGGGTGGTTTATTTATTCTTTATGGAAGCTGTAACTGTCCTGAGAACCGGTTGTCTTTTCAGTGACTGAACAGGTACCATACGGAGAGCTTCTCGCCTGCCATCTGCTCCAACCTGGCTGGGAGGGACCAGCTGCAGGGGTGGCAATCATTCAATTTCCACTGACACTTAGTCCTTGAGGTCTCTGCTGATTGCCCATAACAGTCCAATAAGTCTTACTTGTGATGTGCACAACTATCCTATAAGAGGAGGATTAAGACCATCTGTCTCGTTAATGGCCCAGATTCCTAAATGGTGATTATGCACTGCAAATGCAGGTAGCTCCTCTGAGGTTAGCACAACCCTAACAATTTATGGCAGCCAAGGATCTGGCCACTTCTCTGAGCCTGCACTTAACAGATGCAATGCTACGGTCTTCTGCTTGGCTGAGGGCACTGGCACCCCTTCCACAGCCAAATGTGGCGTGACTGCTGGGATAATGTTTTGGCAGAGGTCAACCAGTGCATAGCAAGCGATGTGCGACGTGAGGGATGACAGTCTGTGCGCAGCTGGCGCCTGGCATGTTGCTAACTCATGCCTGGGAAAAGTGGAGTCCCGGAATCTGTAATGAGTGATTCTTCTGTAATTGGATGAACGTGCGTGTGTGCAATCTTAACATCTTTTGGGATGATTTAATGATGGACGTGTCTAGGAAAGGGGGAAGATACATAAACATTCCACATAACAAGTTTGGGAGCTGATTCATTCCATTAAGCTATCCTCTCGCTCAGGCTTTGGGCTGAGGAATAAGACCTCATGTCACTGGGTAAACTGTATTTCAGGCTCTACAGGAGTCAGGAGTTGTGCTGCAAGAACTGAACGACAGCAAGACACAGAGGCAGGGATTAGCCTTTCAGGTCAGCAAAGAAAAAAAAGAGAGAAATCAAAATGACAAAGATAGAGTGTGGTCTCATCGCTGCAGATTGCACTGCATGGCTGTGGAGCACCTTGTTTCAGAGGTATCTGAAAGGAACAGAAAGAGCAGGAAATCAAGAGTTCCTGCTGTCCTCTATTACCAACTCTCACTCCCACTTGCCCTGCTACACACAAACCTGCAGACACACACCTAGGGTTTTTAAACATGTATTTAGCAGACATCTTGAAGGGGACAAAATATAAGGGTCACAGAAGTCTGGTTTTAATAAGTTTGCAATAAGGAAACAAAAAGAGGAAGCTACTGACTCTGAAAGAAAAGATACTCAAGGATAAGATGACCCAATATCTTTAAAGTTAAAAAAACAGCGCTACTGTTGTTTTACTAGCAGATTTCAGATTAGGCACCTACTCAGGCACTGCCCCAAGTGAGTGTGTGGGTCACTTCAGAAAAATGGTTGTGGAAAGCCAAGCCCTCCTTTCACTCTGCACACTGGCTGTAAGGAAGTTACACCAGGCACTGGTCCTCAGAGGAGAGTTTCTCTCTACTACAGACAGCTGAAACTCTGCTGGGGCCAAGCCACTGCCCAGCTTCATATAAAGAGCTCGGCTTGGTCTAATGAAACCATCTGTGTCGAATGCAGCTCCTCTGAACAGCTGTATCTGCTCCCTGGAGGACAGGACACCAGCAGCAACTCACTGGGGTCTGTGAGGGGACTGCTGGCACGCTGGGAGTTACCTGTGTCCCTCCTGCAAGGATCCCCATCGGACGGACCTGGCAGCTGAGCCCTAGTCTCTCCGGCATGCCAGTGAATGAAAAGCTGTCTTGTATCTCCCTGGCCTTTGGTGGTAGCTGTCACCTGGAAGTCATGATCAAAGTCCCAGGGAAATGCAAAGGAAATCTCCTTCCTCCGACATCTCAATCTCTCTGGATTCTGCAAACACAAAGCCTCTCCTCCCAAATGTTTTTCTGGGGAAGGTGGCCACAGATTACCCTAGATCCTGCTGCTACAGAGTTAGAGGGTGAAGTACAGGCAGGTCAAAGCGGGGCTCAGCAACTTGCAAGCCACAGGGGTACAAATTCCGTCTCCTCTTGTGTCAAACCGCAGTTACTGGGAAAAAAACCAAACCTCCATTTATTTCGTTACATTATTTCTGACAACATGTTAAAACAGTTTCATGTAACTTAGGAAAACGCCGATGCTGTTCACCAATAGCGGGACCATCCAGAGCTTTTTGAGGCACCAGTAATGCTGCCTTCACTGAGTAAACAAACTGTTATTCTCACTGGAGCGCAACTCTAAAAACACAGGCAGATGTGTGGAGGTGTAAAAAGCAGAATGAGGGGGATGAGTCACTGCTTACCCCAAAGGCTTGCGATGGGCTGGCTGGGGAGTCCCAGGCGTGACAGCTCTGAGCACAGACAAACTTCAGCAGTGGATGAGGCATGTTTCATTCATTCATTCATTCCTAACATCACTGCTTTTGCTTCCTGTGACTGCGGCAGAAGTTTCAAGGCTCTCTGAGAAAGTTAAAAACTGTGTTTTCAAGGGGGAGGGAGTATTTTAAAAACTGATGCCTTTCAACTGCAGTCACCACCACCTTTGAAAGCAAAATAGCTATCATCCAAAGACGAGCTGAGCTCCCTGCACTCCAGGGAAGTTTGGGATCAAGCGTGGGCTGATCTCTGCAAGCAGAGGTGAGCTGTCAGAAGCTCCGACTTCTCTTCCCAGGTGGGAACCAGGCAGGGTCCAGGAGTGAGCACCCTTTCCTGGTGTAATTCTGGTTAGAGGTGACAATAAGCAAACCAGTCCCAAATCCTGATGATCTCTGCTTAATGTGATTGACAGTTCCTACTGCAAAAAAAAAAAAAACACCAAATATTACAGGTCAAAAGTGAGTCACAACGTAGGGCTGGAGGCAAGATTTGGCCCTGGCAGCACTCCCTGTTGGCAGCACCAAAGGCACACAACAACTTTTAAGTGGAAAGGAGTAGACACCACATTACTTGAAGCAGGGGAGTTTTACTGCAAGATCCTGCAGCCCCAGCACCGTGGGCAGGCTTTTAGCTATTTCAAAATTTCTATTGCTCATTCTGAATGTGGCAGGTGTAAGCATCAAGATGTCCCTTCCTCCCACAGCCTGCTTCCCCCACCAGTAAAAACCTTGGCTCACAGATACCTTTGAGCCTGTAACCATCTATTTAACTTGAACTGCTAGAAACAACTTAGCTTAGATTTCATCACCAGGCACCAATTGTGCCTGAACATGTCTGTAGCAGGTTATAAATGTCATGTCCTCAAGCACTGCTCTGGAAAGAGTTGATGTGATGGCAAATACTGGTCGGCTTTGCTGTAGGTCTGTCCTTAGGATCAGTCACCGCTATTAATGCAGGACGATGCCTGCTTTGATCCGGCATGAAAACTTTCACACCAGGACTGCTTGGAAACTGCACCATGGCTAAAACTGGTTTCCACTGGCACACATTTTTTAGCCCTAGTGATGTGATGTATAGAGATTTCAACCTGGGGAGGAAAAACAAGGCCGAGCAAGGTCTAGAAACCACAGGTGACATCCTAAAATTAGCATTAGGCAGAGGGAATGTCTGAAAAATCACAGTGGCAGCTTGTGGATGGAAGAAATAAAGTGAGAGATGGGGAATTTGCACCAGGCGAAGTGCTTCGGATGGCTTCAGGCAGGGCCTGCGCATCGGCTGTGCACCGAACAACACACGGAGTCCTCCAGCTAAAACTAGAAACAAATTCACTTCTAGACTCTCCTCAGACTTTTAAAAATTCTCTGTTTGATCCTGATGGCTCAAAGATAAAACTGAGAAGCCCAGGACAAGCAAACCACCAAAGGATCTCAGAGGGAGTTTAGGCAGTTTGCCTGGCTGATCGATCAAAGACCCTCACTATTTGAACAGATGGGAGCAGTGCGGGCCTCTTCATGATCCAGTAGAGAAAAAATTCCCCCCAGCACCAAAATAGCCAAACCAAATGTGAATGTGTATTACTACCCAAATAACACTGCCTCCTATCTATTCGAGCACACTCGTATCCTGTCATGTGCTGCAAAAACTGACAGGACTGTCTGCCTGTGGCAGAAATCCCAGCACTGTGTCTCTGGAGGGACTCTCGCTGGCATTAGTGGGGTGGTGTTCCTTGGAACTGACATGCACCTCTCACTTTTGCCACAGTAAGATGGTTCCTTACATCACCTGCTGAGACCATCAGCCCACCTTTCTTTCTTATTCAGGCCCTCTCATGCAGATGCTTGGGCTCTCGCCAGAGCTGGTCTTTGTGCCATCTGAGCCAAGTCCAGCTTCATCCCAGCACAGGAGACTTGCCGTGATGGAGGGGAGATCACTCTTGCTCACATCTGTGCTCCTCCCCTAGCTCACTCCCACAGACGACAGCAGGTTCCCACTGGTCTCACAAATCTCCCAGAAAAACCCTCCTAGCTGCCCCCAGTTTCCCGACATGAGCACACAGCAGCACAGCCACGCAGCCACCACTCTCTGGGTGATGTGAGGGGCTGTGCTGGGGCAGGTCCCCACTTGTCCATGCCAGGGTCACAGAGTAACCATGGAGCCTCCCTGGCACAGCAGGGAAGAGCTGGACATCCCATGGAGCACAGTTTGGGCATGCAGGCTGGAAAGTGGGGCTGCCCTCCTGGCCAGATTTGCTACAAGAGGGTCTTTGCAGGGAGGAGAAGCAAAGCTTCCCCCTGAGTGAGCAGTGAGGAGGACAGCCCTGGCCAGGCAGGGCGTGCTCGAAGGAGGAGAGGGCTAGACTGGTTTGGGGTTGATCGCTGCTGCTGCTCCTGAAATTCCACGCACCCAATGCAAAGCATTTTAATGGAAATTAAAAGCTCTTCAGAAGGACAGCTCGAATCTCAAGTGAGCGACAGAAAAATGACAGGCTAATTTTATGTTTCATTTTTAGCAGCATTATTCTGAAGTGTAGGATAATGGTTAACTGATTTAACCAGGTTCTTACTTCAGGTAAGAAAGGCAGAACAAAAAGAACTACTATTTTTTTTTCTTTGTTTCTTTTTGCAATTTGTCATTATAATCAAGCAGCAACATTCCTATCTTTAGCTAGATTTGCCTATATAAACTTTTAGTTGTCAATGAATGTGATTATAGGAATAGCTTTGCTTAAAAACGATACATAGCACAATAAGTGTGCATTTAGTTAGGTTTGTGTAGTAACAAATAATTTTACCTTTAAACTCTGTACAGTTTCAGTCACCCTCAGACTGGCTGAACACACTGGCATGCAGTCCTTTGGGATGCCCAAAAATTTACAGAAAACAAGCCAAGGAGAGAGCAGCTCTTCCTGGCCCTAGAGCCCCAAGGATGGAGCCTGGGGATGGATTCCCAAATCAGGCAGCCTCCCCTAGGGAGGGGGCACAGACAGCATTCATAGCCAGGAGGAGATCAAGAAGGTGGGTCCTCTCCAGGTCCCAAGCCCATCCTCTCTACAGAGGGTAGCTGAGCTACTACATCTCAGTCTCAGTGGGCTCCAGCTTGAGGGACAGAAGTGCACTCCCACTTTCTTTGTAATCACGCCCAGAAGGCTTAGGTACCAGAATCAGTCCCCAGTGGTAAATGAACTTGTGATTAAATGCACAAACAAAACTGTTAGTAGGGCTTGTGCCCACATTAGGCTGGGGGAAGGGCGTAAGTTTATGTTAGTAACCAGCTCTGTATCTCTTGCGCTGTGATTTATACTGGGAGCAGCAATCTCCCAGGTGAATCAGGGATCCTTTGTCCTTAGCCCAAATTATAGCAAAGATGTAGTGCTTGGCAGTTGCTGTCAGGATGAAAATCCCCTTTTTCCTCTCCAGCTTCCTCTTGGCAGGGACAGGGTGGAGGTGGATACAGAAGGCAAGCCGCCACAGCCCTTTCAGCCCCTCCTTTCCCAGGAAAGCCTGGGAGAGCTCACGTGGATCAAAGGTATTCCTCTCCCATTATCCCTTCATTAGACCCTATCAGGGTCTCGCAGCAGAAATACACGCAGTCATGGCACAGGCTTGACTACAGTAATTCCTCTTCACAGGGCTTGCAGCTTAGCTCCCACAGCACTCGCTGTTTTGGCAGAAGGGACCAGCACATGGCATCCATCTCGGAGCACCCTCCATCCTGCACCCCAGCTGTGTGCCCAGCAGTGCTCCTCTGACTTGCAGCTGGCACTGGTGGCTTTCCAGGCTTTCAGCCTGCACTCACTCAGTGCTCACGGCTGCCAGATTCCCGCCAAGGGGTCTCAGGTCAGCAGGAGAACAGACTGTGCTGCCCTGAGCCTCGGTAGAAGCTGTCCCCTCACCTCTAGTCACCTAAGACATGCTGACAGCTCTCCTAAGAACGTTCCAAAACTCTGAAAACCAATAATGTTTATGTGGTTTGCCAGTTCTGCTTTCTTTTGCTCTCTTCCATTGCTCTGGGCTCCCTTCTTATGGAGGACTGCATTTTTAGGATGTTGTTCTATTACACTTATGCTTTTACGCTGGCAAGATCCTTGTTAGTGAATCAGTGAGTAATGATTATTATCCTGCCTACCAAAGGGCTGTATGTTTGTATTTCTCTTCCTTCCTGATCACCTAGCCCTGTGTGCTAATCCAGACCAGCCCTTTATTGCCAACACGAGCAAACTGGTGTTGTGTAGGCTAAGCTGGGCAGGAACATCACTTGCTTAATTACATGAGGTGGGGAGGGTCAGACTCTGACCTGAGCTGTGATAGGTATAAGCCCTCTACACTCAAATTCCCTCAGAGTTCAGGAGAATCCAGAGTGTGACACACATCTCCAAAGGTGAGGTGTATGGTCAGTCAAGTGACAGGTTCTTTAGGGTGCCATGTCCCCTGGCCAGCCCTCTCTAACTACTGTCCTTCCTTTATTCATCTTTTGTTTGGTCTGAGACACATCCTTAGAGGCAAAAGCTCTGTTACATACCATTTCTGCTCCACAAGAGCACCACCATTTCTAAGCGCCACTGGAGCATAACCAGTAATAGTACACAAGTGGAGAAGAAGAAATCACAAGGGTGCATCTACTGCTCAAACAACCTCAAAGCAGCTCCTTTCTTCTTTTCCTGAGTTTTGCCTTTAATTTACTTTTCCTTCAAGTCTGCAGAGCAGCTTCTGCTATTGCTGTGAGGTCCATACATCCCCCTACCCTGTAGTCCTTAGCTGCTACAGCACCTCGGTAGCTCTGGGGTTTGGTACAGCCTCACAAGGCAAAACTGGTACAGAAATCCACAGGCAGAGAGAAAAAGCGATCTTACAACAGTGACTGATTTTTTAAACAATTTTTTAAAAAAGCTGAGCCTGCATTTTATCTCCAAAGGCAGGTCTTTTGGGCTAAAGGGCACTGCCAGGGAACATGCCTTTACTGAGCTCCCTTAAGGCAACAGACTGAAAACCCTCTCTCATCGCTGCTCTGCCCATTCAGGTCATGGGGAACAGGAAACAAACCCGGTGTTCCTCGATTGCCTGATCTCCTGTAATCCAGCCCGCCAGCCTCCTGCAGCAATCTTCTCTGTAGCCCACCATGCAGAGCGTGCCCTCATTGCCCTGGGCCTGCTTAACCCGGCTCTACCTTAATTTGCACTAGCAGCAGCATTACATAAATTACTTACTCACTAATGGTGCCTTTCTTAAGTAAGCAAATGGGATGACATCAGCCATCAGCAAAATACCAGCTGCTAAGGGAAGGAGGGAAGGAGTGAGCGCATGTCTGCGTGGGTGTGCGCACAGAGACCATTTGAGCCACGGCTGCATGGCAAAGCCCAGTCCTTCCAGGAATAAAGACAGGATCAGGGATAATTCAGGCTGAAAGCGACCTCAGGAGATCTCTGCCTTAGCCTCCTGCTCACAGCAGGGTCAGCGATGAGGCCAGACCAGGTTCTTCAGCTGGGTCTTGGAAACTTCTGAGGATGCAGACTGCACAGCCTCTCTAGGCAACCCACTCTGGTGTTCCACTGTCCTCACAGGGAAAAATCTTTTCCTTGTATCCAGTCTGACTTCTTTTTTCAACTTAAGGCTACTTTGCCAATTGTAAAGCTGGTTTTAAATACCTCTATACACAAAAATATCATGTAGGTACATTTAAATCCATCCACATCTCTGCCCACAGCTTTGTTTATAGCAGCCCAAGCCTTCTCCAGCCTTTAATAAACTTATTATATGGTATTTGTTGTACACAACTGCCATGGTTTCAGCTGAGATAGAGGTAATTTTCTTTCTAGTGGTTGCTGTGTTTTCAGATTTGGTATGGAAGGAATGTCAATAATGCATATTGTTTTAGTTGTTGCTAAGTGATGTTTATACTAGTCAAGGACTTTTTCAGCTTCCCACAGAAGCTGAGAAGGAGCATAGATAGAAGAGAATGGCCAATGGAATATTCCATACTGTAGACGCCATGCATGGTATATAAATGGGGGTTGGCTGGCGAGGGGGAAACCCACAATCTCTGCTCAGGTTGGGCTGGGCAACAAATTCAGCAGGCAGCAAGAGTGACTTGTTTCTTGTATATTCTTTTACTGTTGTTATTATTATTGTTATTTTCCTTTTCTGGCATTGTTCTATTAAACTGTCTTTATTTCAGCCCACAAGGATTTTTTTCCCTTCCTCCCTACCCTTCTTGGAGGAAAAGGCAGGGGGTGAGCAAGAGGCTGCATGATCCTAGTTGCTGGCTGGGGTTAAACCACAACAACAGCATCATTTAATTTATCTGTGAGAGTGCAGGAATTTGTTCATCTCCTAAATACCTCGAGCAAGCAGGACCATATACATTAGCACAGCTAAAATGACTGCGCAGCTTATGTTTTGTCCAGATGCTACATTACTCCCTTCACGCCACGGCAACCTACGGTTCATGAATTGCTCGCTGCCTCCCTCCAGGCAGGAGGAGCCCTACCAGGTGCTTGTCTCCAGAAAGTTTCTTCCTGCCCAGCTCAGCCTTTCCCCCGGGGTCAGACAGTCCCATGCTCGGGGCAGTACTGCTCAGGCCCAGGCCAGCTGGTGATGGAGATGCCACCCTTGCCAGAGGCCACATGAAGTCTCCTGAGCGCTGGGGGCCTGGCACTGGCCTCAAGCCTCCGTAAACTGTGCTCTGGGAGGCAGATCCTCAACCCCCTCAAAGACATTACTGCTCCACAGGACTCTACCCACTAGCACCTAATTCTGCACCTCCCCAAAGGGTGGTAAATGGTGGGGGTAAATGGTGTGAGCTGCTGCACTGGTCACGAAAGGAAATTGCATCCACCTGCCACAGTCAGAAATCATCTAGCAAACTGACAGCTGGTGAAGAGGGGGGAGTGAAGAAAGGCACCGGCAAGCACCGAAACAACTGGTCCTTGTTAATACCCACCTGTGGGAAGGGAGATTTGCGTGAGATGGTTTGGTGGCATAATGCACAACCGGGATAGTGCCAGCTTGCATCTCTGGGCCCAGATGTCTCTAAAACTAATTCAGATGAGAATGGTCCTGCCAAGTCTCAGCAGCCATCATTTACTCCATAGTTTTACGCACAGGCCAGTTCTGCATTAGACATGCGGTGGAAGCAAATACTTCCACCTGCACTGAGACAGTAATTTCCAACTCTAAAATCAAAGAGTGAATCAAAATCCACACATTCCCCACCCCTGCACATAAAATGTGCTTTCAAAATTGCCAGCTTTAACATAAAATTGAATGCAGGCTATTTTAATTTCTCTTCTGATTTTCAGCCTCTTGGGTGTGCTCCAGTTATGTTGTGAAGCTTCTTTCTAGAAAGATGAGTGCCAGAATTGATTCTTCTTTTTTTAACCCAAAAGGCAAGACTGTCACAGAATTCTGTAACCATGTGGTGGCACTTGGGGAGAACAGCAAACTATGAGACCTTACAGAGAACTATATTGCTGCAGCTCATAGCACTCACACTGAGCTGTATCTGGGTGGGGGAGGAAACTGAGGAACACCCCTAAAAGGCAAAAGCCCAATGAATGGTGTAAACCCCTAGGAATATGAAGGAAAAGGTTTGCTGCTCACCTGTTTTGCTCCCTGCCTTGCCTGGGGGACTGCTGGCCACACCGGCACCCAAAGCAAACATCACCTGCAGGTTGAATATTTGCCACTCCCAGCCCCCCAAAGGTGGTGTTCTACTGCTGGCAAAGTGCTTTGAACACATATGCCAAAATACTTGTGCACAGAAATACAAGCAATTCAGGTATTAATTATGCCCAGGAAATACTGGGCTTTTTCTTCCAAAGCTACCCTGTGGGTGAGTTGTATCAGAGGGCAGGAGCCTGCAGAGATGCTGTTGTTCAGTGTATGCCCCACTGCATGACATTCTTGCCTGTCACCTCATGTTAGATCTGGTAACTTGTTCAAACTGGAGGAGAAAATGGATTTATGTAAGAAATTTCAGGCATCATAAAGAAACATATGAAATTTCAGGCTCTTTAATTATCAAAGCAAATCCTGAAGCCAGAGGAAGCAGAGAAAGCTATTAAAATCTGCTCAAAGGAGAATTAAGTTACGATTGCTTGAAAATGTAGCGTGGTTAAGTGCTGCCCTTTGTGCACCGTGAAAGCAAGGTTACTGGCTCAGATATGTCTGCTCATAAGGAGGACGGACTCATCTGCAGCAACCCTGCTGAACAGGCTTCTGGCGAGAAGGGGAAAGTTGGCTCTCCTCAGTGAGCGGGTTAACACCATTCTCACAGAGATTGCTGGGGGACTGAGAGACCTCTCTTCTCCCTGTGGCTAGATTCCCAAACAGAGCTCGCCAAATCTGATGCCTGCAAAAGACTGTTCTTGAAAGCAAAACACAGGGAAAAGTGTGTTCAGCCTGAGGGCTGCACAATTCAGCCTACACCCGCCCAAAGAAGAGGATCCAGCATACCCCAAAACAGCACTAAACTGCCCTGGACTCTTTTCCAGGAGCGCAAAAGCCCCATCTGTAACCAGAAAGCTGCGATGCCCAGTGTAAATAGTTACCAGCAGGCAACCGGAGGAGTGCCAGATGTGTCTGCACCAGGAGAAATGTGGGGGCCGAGCTTTCCAGCGCCTCCTGCATTGGAAAGGTGCAGCAGGCAGGTGAGGCAGCACCAGCTGTAGGTGCCTTTACAGCAGCTGGAGGCCAGCCAGCTGGAAGCTGTTCTAAAACCCGCGCTGAGACAGAAGTGAAAATCAATAATACGACTAATAAATCAAAGAGCAATGGTTTGCACTCTGCCCGGCTTTGCCCCAAGCTCGGATTAGTGGCTTCTGGCTGCTCTCCTTGGGCTGCCCAGCGAGAGGGGCTGCTTGGGCCCCACACCGAGGAGTATCGACGCGGGCTTCTCCTGCCTGCTAGCCCCCGGCGGGGACAGGGGGTTGTTCTCGGCTTCGCCCATCACTTCTGCTCGCTCCCACCCGGCACGGGAAGGGTGAGGGGCGCCTGCCGTGCTCCCGGCTGCCGAGACCCCCCGGGGTGCCCCTTTCCCGAGAACTCTGCCGGAGCATCCCCCTCGCCCGCGGGATTTGCGGAGGGTACGGGAGGGAGGGAAGAAGGGGCTCTGCCGGCTCCCCCGGGGCTGCAAACCCGCACGCACCCCGCTCCGCACCCCCCGCAGCGCTGCGGCGGCCGCCTGGCCGGCAGTGACACCCCGCGGCGGCCACCGGCACCGCGGCGCCCGGCGGTCGCCCCTTGGCCCGGGGGCTGCGCTGCGGGGCCCGGGGGCACACGCCGAAGAGGAGCGCCTGCTCTGCCGGTGATCTCGGCTATCTGCAGAGGACTCGGTGTGCCCTCATCCTCCATCAGCCTTGAGGAAAGGAGCCTTCCCCTTCCCCCCACTTCTGAATATACAGACGTGCACACACACACATACATATATATATATAGCTGCAGCCCACCTCCCTCCTTCTTGATTCAAAGCCTGTAACGGCACCATGTCTTGCCTCCACACCCCGTGTACCCATTTCCACCATCAGGCCAACGTGGCACGACAAAGGTGCCAGCAAACCCTCCTGGCTCAGCAGGATCCTCCAGGAAGCAGCTTTATCTGTAATCAAACTCACCCCGCTTTTTCCCAATCTCAGTCCCTTACACCATTCCCATTTGGCTCGCCCTCCTGGGATGTTTTAAATGAGATTCTAATTTCTTCAGGCCAGGGATGGTCTTTTATCATGTCTCGTACAACCCTTACCACAGTGGGGCCCAGGCAGCATGGGACCTGCAGGCATAATTACAGTCCCGATGATAAATACCAGTCATACTGTTTGTCTCCCCGATCAGGCTGCCGTGCTGCACTGTAATCAAACTTGCTGATTGTTTTTAAAAGGCAGATGTGTACTTCAGGCCTGACGCAAGGCTGTCCTACATTCTGCTTTGGGTCACGTCGGGCTCTTTGGATTCAATAATGAAGAGCAATGGGTCTCCTCCAGCCTCCCGGGCTGCAGGGCTCCGGCTCCTCACCATCCCCAAAAGACATAAGACCCCTGCGCAGCATGACACAGCAACACAGCGTGTGGGTGTGATGCTCACCCAGGGGATGCAGACGCACCCATTTGTTTGTCTGCTGCGAAGGAGGGGCGAGCTGATGCAGTCTTCTCATTTAACTTTGTCAACCATGGCATTTCCTGAAGGCTGTCAGTCAGCCTGGCGGTGCCCGGCACAGCTGACATGCTGGGTTCCTTTCTCCTAATTTTACCATTAATAAGCATGTGGTAAGTGCTGGTGCCAGACGGTGCAGTGCCACAGACTCCCATGAGGAGACATGGGAGGACAAGAAGACTCCTCTCTGCCTCTCGGATTAGCATTTGTCAAGTCAAGCTGGTCGCTCCAGCTGTGCAGATCAGTACAGAATAGATACATCAGCACATCCCGAATTATCAATTTGCAGCCGCAGGTCCCTCTGTGGCCAGCCTGCCCCACGGGAGTGACCGGATTGCCTGCGTCTCCAACAAGCCCACCGGTGCTTGCAGACGCTGCCGGCACACAATGCAGCTGTGGAACTGCACCGCAAACACAAACTTCTGCAGAGATTGGGATCCCAGGTTTTCCCCAAAGTGACCAGAAGCATCACTGCCTGCTCATGTGCTGTCACAGCAGATCACTCGGGAAAGGCCTGGGGATGCACTGAGACCCTGAAGACAGCCCTCCTTCCAGATGCTACTGCAACCGTATCAGCAACCCCTGCAGAGCACTGAGGCTGACAAGGCTGCATAGCCCTGTGCCCAAGACCCCTTAGTATGCGTCACACCGACCCTGGAGGTGAATCACCATCACACATCCAGAATGAAAACTCAGGAATACGTCCCTTCCTTCTGCACACTCTGTCCTTTGAATACTGATCCTTTCTTCTTCTTAAGTCTCTACAAGGTCGCCGGATGCTCGTTTTCAAGTCTCCTCAAAAATATGGCATGGAAAAACGCAAAACATATCCACACCTGGCATTGGGCAGATGCCCACCCAAACGCTGGAGAGAGCTACAAGGGAGTCTGTTCTCCGAACATCAGAGAGAGCTGGGCCTCTCATCTGCTGAGCAAACAGCAGTTGCATAAATTGAAACTGCCTCAGGCTCGCTGGAGTGAACTCACACGCCCAGTGTGTCCTGGAGTTCAGGCCTTTTTAGAGAAAAAAAGCACGGAAATCTCCTTGTCTGCAAGGGCCAGTTGACTGCTCCACCTTTTTCAGCTCTCCTCTGGCAGGCTGTCATCACTCCTTGCCTCTTGCACCGTCCTCCCCTGCCATGCATGCTGGGCAGGTTTCCAGGCTCCAGCTGGAGAATACTGACTTGATTAGATTTGATTCACAAAGGCATTTCACAACACTTGTTCACCTAAACAAAATAAAAACCCTGGATCTAAGGATCATAATTAAGGGCAGGATAGATCCTTTTGAAGCAAACTACTGGTAAGTCACCAAATTTTACATAATAAGGTTTCCTGCCAAAATACCGTGCTGAGGAAAAAGTTCATGTAACTTCAGCTGCTCAACCCATGACTTCCTGAAATAACAGGTGACATATTTTTGGCTTTTGGGTCCCTTAAACTTACAGGCTCCTGTTCCAATTTTGTCAAATTAACGACTCATCAGGTATACTGGAGGCTTTAGCCATCTCTTCAGGCTTCAGACAAACAGGATGCCATGAAGGCTGAGGAGGACTTTATATCTCCTATCCTTCACCTCTGGTTCTTTTTGCTTGGACTCCCAACTGAGGTGTCCAACATGCAGAATAGGAGCAAGAGCAAAAAGCCATCACACACGCAGCAGTGTTCTGTTCCAAATAACCTCTGCTCAGGTTTACCTGGGAGGGAAAACTCCCTTAGCCTGGTTCCATGCTGTGGTGTCTGTCATACCAAAACTTCACTTTTTCTCCCCTAGCTGTTTTCTCAGTAGCTACAGATAGGTGGGAATGAGCTGGCTCCTAGCAGTCTTTGATGATTACTGCTGAATTCACAGCGTGGTTTGCCACCCCAGCCTCTCCATCTGAAATCATGCTCAGTCCCACATCTCACAGCACGCCACTCACCAGTCCACAAGGCAGTAGCTGGAACTGCTTAAAGAACAACAAACAAAACATGCTGCACAAGGAGAAAACTAACGGTGACATACTGACATCCCTCCTGGGTGCTCAGGGAGGACAGCAGGACTGACCGCTGTGGAATGAGGACCAGGGAGCATTGTTTGCAAGCCAATGTCTCTCCTGGTGGAGAGGTCAGCCTCTCCGACCGGCTCAGCCACAAGCCCCTCCTGAAACATTCACAGAGGCAGAGGCCAGGCTGGCCTTGACTCCAACCCTTCTGGCAGTTTCATACTGAAAGGAAACCACTGAGGGGACATGTTCGGTTTCCTCTCCATGTGCCCACTTAAACCATTCCAGAAAAATAATCTCTACCAAATGTACGTTCTTCAGAAGTAGCACAAAGCCCGCTCTGTGAATCCCAACAACAACATGCTCATTAAAAACTTCCTGTTACACTGCAATGAGAGTGCTCTTGAGGAATGTGTCTAAAAAAAGGGGTACAATTGAGAGCATGACAATTAACAGATGGAGAAAGGAGTCCACAGTCAGACACACCACCCTGTCACTAGGCTGGAGGCGCTTCAGTCTTGATGGAAAGTGCTCAAAGGCAAAGCAGGAGCTGCTCCTGAGCAGAGGAAGACATGCAGGCATGCATTGCACTGGCCTGTGGACACTCCTCACATGACGGAAAGGTCACATGACAGGTCCTCAGGAGAAGGCCATGGTTGAGGTGGACCTCTGAGAAGTGGGGAGACTGGCCCGAAGCCCAGCTTTGTTCCCATCAGCTCCCAGCCTTGCTGAAGGTAGAGGAGTTCCACGCAGCATCAGATGCAACATGGGACTGTGCCACCATAGCGGTCCCAGTGCCCGTGCCCACACTCAGGCACATCCCCACATGTCCTCTGGAGAAACATGGCCCCTGACTTGCCAGGTAGGTCTGTTGCACCACGCTGCAACATGAGACAAGAGGAACAGCTTTTGGCCATATCAAAATGAGGCACTTTGATCAGTCTTTTAACTAGAAGTTTAAGCGAAGTCGAGACCCTTGTGCAAAACGTTTCCGCCTCGATGAATCAGCTTCTTCCAAAGGGAAAAGCTGTGTCATTTGAAAAACGTTAGCCCGTTATCCATAACAAGCCCTCCCCCACAGACCTTGCAATTAAGGCCTGAGACAAGCTGAAGCAGGCAGGCAAAATAAACCCCGGGTTCAGAGGTACCAATTAAGCAAGCAGAGCAGAAATCTGAGTTTACCACTGGCCTGACCAATGCCAGAGGGGAAGAGTTTGTTGGCAAATTTCAAAATTAGACTTAAAAGAAGAAGAGCTGGTTAAGACAAATCAAGCAGGCTCGCTAGGCTGAAAAATGATGAAATAGCCCTTTGCGTGTTCCTGCCTTCCCCTTTTATGCATATGTCATAAATAATTAACTGGCTCTTTGTCTTCAGCCCTTGATGAATTCTGGGGTGTAATAACAGCAGTAGCCGATGGTATCTCGACTCTTCTCTCTTCAGACAATACTGGGCTTTTGCATGTCATCCCATGGTGGCACGGAGCAGGTTCTCCTTATCCTCCTGATCAGGTTTCTACCCTGTCCTCCTCCTGTGCACGTAATTATCCTCTGGAGCCACATTCGTGGAAGCAATAGACACATACGCCACTCAGCAGCGCCGTATGGGCTAGGAGACCTGCTGAGGCTGGGCTGTAATTATACAGTAGGATGCCTTCAGCAGCAGTACCAGTCCTGGACAATAACAGCAAGCAAGTAACACCCTGTGGGCCAGCTTCTCCATTATTTTTTTTTATTGTTTTTGTGGTCTTGAGTCATACGAGAGCGTCTAGAAGGTAACATGTCACATAAAAGTATTGGGCCTGGAGACCAATGGAGCAGACAAAAAACATCTTTTTTTTTTTTGCTGTGATCTGAGCCACCCTCGAGAGACAAGGTGGGTTATCACCCCCATGGCAGTCATCCTGGTGGCCAGGCAGGCTGGGAGCTGGGCAGCACACCTGCCAGTATTACATCTCCCTGGGCTCACGGGGTTATATTTGGGAGAGGAAAGTGATTTCCTGTGATTCTGTTGAAGAAAGCTACAGCTCAGGACATTGTGGCAGGTCAGTGCCTCCTGCCTGGTAAGTGGGTGCCGTTGGCACCCATCTCTGTACAGGGCTGGGTGCCCTCAGGGCTGCAGAAGACTATCAGCCGGTCTTGCCTGCAAGTGATGCTCCATGATGCGACAAGGCGAGGCCTCAGCTGGCTGGTGGCCAGGGAGCCCCACCAGCCCATCATCCCCCACGTGGCTCCTGGTGGTTGGACAGAGCCAGAGGCCTTCCTGGCTCACACAAGGGACATCACTATCTTTCCACTGACTGCCTTTTTCCAGCGCCCAGACATCCCCATCCTCTGTCCTGAGAGACATTACGCCTGTGAAATTCCTTGGGGCTGAGTGTCCCATCCGCAGAGGTGTCCCACCACAGCCAGGAGTTAGAGAGCTGCCAAAGCAACTGAAACACAAGACAGGAGATATGTGAATAAATCTGATCTACCACCCCTGCAGGCAAGCACACTCCCTGCTGGGAACACGCAACAGAGAACAAGATGCCAAAATAACGCAAATCCCATATTCCCCCTGTAAACTCCCCCCATACTGTTTCAAAGGAGATTGTCTGGGCCTCCATCAAATGCCAGCTCCCTTCTGGAAGACAAGGGCATCTAAGTCCTTCTTTCTGATATCTACGTTTGCTTTGAATACATTTACCACAAACATGCATGTAATTTTGCACCTTGATGCCATGTCTCAAAGCTTCAAGCCTAGAAGAGCCTACCAACACAAGGCACCACCGAGGGCAGGATTGTCCCATTCTGCTTTCTTGCAAACCATTCACCTGTCCAAAGCTCAGAAAGCTCCACAGGGTACATTGCACACATTCATCCACCTCCTATAAGCAGCTTGAAAGCCACAGTCACCCTGGAAATGTGACGATATCGGAGGCTGATCTAAATCACACGACTGTCTGCAGGTGCCCACGTTTCATCCAAGGGGGATGAGGTGGGGAGAGGCTGTCTGGATGGAGCCCACAAGTGCTTCTGCTGTGGACAACCATCACGGACTGGCAGAGAGAAGTGAGCTTTCTGGGGAAGGAAATGGAGCATGGCTGGCACAGAGGGCACAGAGCTAGGAGGGCTGGCCCTAGCCGGGGTAAGAAGAGCAAGTTTACATTGAGATCTTGGGGCTGATTAAAAAACTGAAGCACAAAGGCAGGCCTGAAGAGTTGCACGAGCAGTCACAGGTGAAGTAGCACTAAACAGGTACCGCCGGTCTGCGACTGTCTCCCTCTCACCCACACCCCTTGTCCTGCCCCGACTGCTGGCTCCGCAGCGCTGGTGTCTCCATAGCTCCCTTCTGGGGAAGGAGGGCTTTTGCCCTTCCCCTCCACCTAGTGCCGGCGTCTCCTCCCTATGTCTCCTTGCTCTGCCTTTCCCACCTTTCTCTGCCCTGGAGAACGTATAAGCCTTTTGTCTTGCACGCTTTCCTTTCCCCGATGCCATTTTGTGCTTCCCTGTCGAGCTGTTTCTCTTTTGCCCACCCAGGCGAGGGGAGAGCCAAAGGCCATGGTCTCCCTGCTGGCTCTGCTGCCTCCACGGCTGGGAGGTAGCAGATGTGACCCCTGGTGACCCCAGGCCACCAATCCACTCATGGGTGCCCTCCACCTGCACACTCCCATGGGCCTCAAGTGGCCCCTGGACGGTCCCTGGGTGTCACCACAAAGGGGTGAGGGGCACCCACACACCTCATGGCTCCTTCTTGGCTTCCGGAAGGGCTTCTGCTGACCGCAAGGAAGGAGCTGCAAAACTCCAGTGGTTAATTTTTTTCTGTTTCCCCCTCCTTCCATCCCATATTGCAAGCCTTTTGGGAAAACAAAGAATTAAATCACAAATTAATAAAATAAAGTGAACGGAGACATGACCTCAGCCTGGCCGCTCGGAGCATGAGGCGGTGTCTAGACCTGGCCGGCTGTTGCTACACCTGTGCCACAGCCCGACAGGCAGCATTTTACAGGGTAGTCAGAGAAAAGGCAGAGTCCATGCTGCATGTTATTAATGTTTTTCATTGAAAAATCAACACTATACCCCCTATTTTCCAGCCTTCTTGTGGGAGACTTAAGGGTTTGACTAGGAGGTGTTTACCTAGTCACTGGGCTGAGAGTGAAACGTCTGTGCTGCACCCAATAAACTACTCAGTTTTTTCCTTCAGAACAAATAAAACCACAGTGGGATCAAAACCTGCTCTTTCCTTTGGCAGAGGCAATGCCTGACTTGTCCCAGCTAAACTAAAGCACATCTGCCCCCAGCTTTGTCCTTCACCTTTCATTCACTGCCCCCAGCAAGCCTGGGACTCCCAGAATGACATGGAGACAACGTGAGGACCTGTGCAAAGTGATGGTCTCTCTGCAAACAGCAAGGACTTCTTGCAGATACCAGGCAGACAAATGAAGGGTGATCTCAGCTTTGGGAGTGCTCGGCCACGGAGCCTGGTGCTCACCACGAGCACCCAAGCTTCGCCCTGAGCAGGAATCCAAAGGACTGATCATCGGGACAAACACCTCCTGCCTGCGCAGGGTGACAACGAGCACAAGCCAGGCAACTACTGTGGGCTAGGGTGTGTATCCACCTCAAAATTGCTGTTGACTGCAGGTGTGTGACGAAATATGTCACCATTGTAGACAGACGTGTATATAGTGATGTCTGATTCAGATCACTACTAATTACCCTGGCAGAGTGTTTGAGGTGCCTTAGAAAGCCAACACCCGCTGAAGAGGCATGATACTTCCTGGAGTGATGTTCTGCCACTGATTGCAGCTTGGGTGTTTCAGCTTGTGCTTGTCTTTCCTCCTGAGAAGGGGGGGCTACAACTTCTTCTGACCCTGAGCACCCACAAGTAGTGTATTCACTGCCATATCATCAACGCCTCAATGAAAACAAGTAAATTTATAACAGATCAATACTGAGCTACACGTAACTACTCTTAGAGTGTGGGTTTTCACCCAGCAGTGCTGTCTGAAGGAAATGTATGATGTGAGCCTTGCCCTAGGCGAGGCAGAGAGAAGATGCTAGCTCTGCCCCTCTGTCCATGCAGGGAGGCTCCAAACAAGACAAAGCAAAAAAGAGTAAGACAAGAATCAACCATGACCATGAAAGGCAAGAGGGAAATACAGCTAAATATCCGGGGGGGAAAAAGCTTCCCAAAGACAAGAACAGTCACAAGAAGGGAGTGGCTGCTGAGGGAGGTGGTGAGGGAAAGGGCAGCAGTGATGCACCTGCTACTCTCAGTGCAGGAGCTTTACTAGCAACAGGTATGAAAGGATTAAGACACCAAGGGGCCAGTGTCAAAAACGTCCAGGAAAAGATATGCACATGGAGCACCCCTTCTCCGAGGCCAGGACCAAAAACCTCCAGGAAGAGATATGCACATGGAGCACCCCTTCTCCGTGGCCAATAGGCCCAATAGGCCACCATGCTACCTCCAGCCTCCAGCCTCCAGCTTGCAGCAGGGACCTGAGAGATGTGAGGGCCACCCTGAGCCAAGGCTCGCTGGGTGTCCCCAGGGCGCAGTTCATTGTCCCCAGCCACCTCTGTATACCAGCCACTGTGAATGGAGAGGTAAATGCCGGTTCCCCTGAACCCTCCCAAAGTGACACTGAACCTCTGCAGCACAGGCACGGGCTCCTGTAGGACAAGTAGCCTTCAAAAGGGCCAGTGCCCTGGGGAGTAAGTATTTAAGCATATTTGTAATTTGTTTTTAAAGGTTGGGGAAGCCTAGGCAAGGAGTTCAGGAAAGTGCTGTGAAATGACCTCACCGGTTTTCTATTGGCATCTTCTTAGCATTGCAGCATTGTTCCTCAGCACACCTATTAGCAATAGCAAAAGGTCCAAGCCAAAAAATCCAACAAAAATGAGGTCACTAGAATAAGACTTATCACCAAAACCACCTTGCCTCACCACATAACTGTGCCGCAAAAGACACCAGCTTAAACCTGATAAGGGATGAAATGTCAGAGGTCACAGCACACATTTCTCAAGAGCTCCTCCATTGATCCCACCACCTAGTTGAACACCAGCCTTTTTTGGCAATTTCCAGTTTCACCACAAAGTCCTTTTATTTCAACCCCTGTGCCCGTGTGAGGCTCCCACGTTACCAGTCCCATGCAATCAGGCGTTTCCAGCAGTGCTTGTTGCTCCTGCTTCTTCTGCACCGTACTTCTCATACAACTATGGCATTGCCACCATGACACTCATGCCTCTTCCCCAAACCTGCCTCCTCCTGTGCTCCTACTGCTGTTATTCTTCTGCCAGTTGCAGGGGAGGGGTGTAAAAAAACCTAGTCAGCTGCGGAAACAACCAAATATTTTTGTTTAACAGATGATTGACGGTAGTTCAGACTGATACAGAATTTGGCATTTCAGCTGCAGAAGCCTATCCCACACAAAAGCTGTGTTTTTCCATCATATTCCTTACGTATTTATTTTCATACTTTTTTCTGAAAAGGAAAATGGAATTAATTTTTTTCCTTGGGTTTTCTTTCTGGGTATTTTTGGGGGTTTGGGGTTTTTTTGTGGGGGGTTTTTTTTGGTTTGTTTTTTTTTAAAAACCATCTTACTATTACTTGTGAAAAAAAGGCTTGCATTTTTGGACCTTGAAAAGTGGACCCATGCAAGCGGCCATGGATGAAAGGGTACCCTCATTCAAATATTGTACTAACGTCATGCTGAACAGGCAGGCCAACTGGAATGTTTTTATCCTCATTATGGTAAAGACTTTGGAAAAACTCCACAATATTTTGCAACCTTACATTTCCTGTCACATGAGGATAAATACAAGTCCCAGCACTAGGAGCAAAGATCTTTGTTTCTTTGCTCATATGGAAAAAGAAAGTGGGAAAGCACATGGAAAGAGCACTGCCAAAGGAGGGCCAGACCCGGCTCCTCATGTAGATGCCCTCCGGGAAAACAGCAGGACCGCGCTCCAACAGAAAGAGTCAAGCAGATGCCTGCAGGTGGACTTCAGAGCCATGACAAAGTCAGGAAACTCACCAGTTGGACTCAGAAAGAAAGGAAAAGCCTTTGGCTGCAGCCAAAAAAGTACTTCTTGACCTTTAGTAAAATTGTCTCTCAAAGCTCCCCAAAAAATCTGAGCTGGATTCTGGCTGTTTTTCTAGAGCAAGTGATGCCACAGGTGTACTGAAAACTGGAAAATGAAAGCTAGGAACAGTATGGTTCATTTATGACAAATCATGATGACACTCTTTGCACAGAAACCAGGAAGTTTCTCTTCTCAAGTGTACCAAGGTCCTAAGGAGGAAACGCACACATGGTTACTGAACCTATTACAGATAATTATATCTATTTTTCCACTGAAGTAATCTCCCTCACTCCTTTGCAGTTCAACTTGCGCGATAACTTTCAACATTCCTGACATCATCATAAAGAGGAATGTCCAAAGTCCTACGAGGACTGGGAGAGGCGATCACGGGGCATCAGTTCTGCCTCCTGTCCATGAGCATTAATGGCACCCGGCAGGTGACACACAGCATCCAGCCTGGGCGAGGGCAATATTCAGGTAGGCAAAACCAACAGGTTTACTACTCCTGAAGCAAAATGAATCTGCTGACTCTTCAACTAGATTTCTATTTCAAATAGAAAAGCTGGCATGGAGGAGGAGCTGGGAGGACAGCGAGGCTGCCAATGCAGGTTTCTCTTGCAGGGTTAAGAGGGAAACACCATCCCGTCCCATCCCATCCCATCCCATCCCATCCCATCCCATCCCATCCTTGCTGCTATTCAGGGGAACCCAGGAGCACTTGTTCCTGGAGCTGATCCAAAGGCAGAGGAGTGACTGGCCCAGGCATGGTGAGGGGCAAGGAATCCCCAGTGAGGAAGTGAGGGAGATCACCCTACGTCACTGCTTGTGCTCCCTGCGCCCTCACACAGGGCCCCCTGGGTCACATCGGTACAAGTATTTAGATACCTACAGATGCAAATCAGGCGCAATGTGGTGTTTCCCAAAGCATTTGCATCTCAGACGCCCACATATTCTTAAAACTCTACCCTCCCGCCTATGCATGTGTTAGTTTCTTCATTTCTAAAATGGATATGGTAATTACCCGCCTCTCTGGCAGCAGGAGGAGGAGAGGAGATACCTAGTGTGCTGCCGTTAGCTCAACGGTCCCCCTCTCATTCCAGATCCATTCCATGCGATGCTGGTGAGCCCATCAGCACCTGCAATTGCCTCTGGTGATTTGAGGAGAGGAGAGAAAGGCCACCTCTGAGTCTAGCTCTGTTTAAGATGGTTTTCTGGGATGATGCTTCCTGACTCTTTCCTCAATATCCATGGGCTTGTGCCTTAGGAAAACTTCATGCTCCCCAGGCTGGTAGCACATCTGTCCATCGTGTTTTGCACAAGCAGCTGCTGGCAGGCACGTGATGGGGACTTGCCAGAAATACCGTAAGGTCGCTCACGCACATTGCCAGGAAACAAAATCTGTGTGAGTGCCTTTTTAAGGAACCACAAGCCTGCTTTTGCACTCCAGCAATCACACAGCTCAGGGGAATCAGCCCAAAAAGCAGCTCTGCATTTGCAGTGTATTTTTACTGGATTGTCAGCCTTTTTTATTTCCCCTTCATAGCTAAGCCATGGCTTCATCTCTTCTTGGCAGTGCTCATTTCTCACAGTAAAAGAATATCACAAAAACCTAAGAAAAACAAACAGAAGTATATTCTTGCCCATCAACAGAAAGCAGCCCCGCACTAAACTGACCTGCTGGATAGTGCTCTACATTCTACTTACTCAAACATCAAATCCTATTTTCCTCTACATAGGAAAACAGGAAATGTATGGACAAAGGGGTTTTTACTTCAGGAACAGGGAATACCAAAGAGAGTTCCCCAAAACAGTTTGCAAGCTGAACTCAGCAATTAAAATATAGGACACATGTAGAAATCGATACGCCCAAATAAACACTTCAGCTGATTATCCAGCTACTTCAGGCAGGCAATCCATCAAGTTTGGCCACTATGACACTTTAGAAAACTTGTGCAAATAAAAGCAGTAGGCAGCGCAGCAAGTTAGACCTTGAGGTCTGTGGGCAGGCTGTGGGCAGAGCTCCATACCTCACCTAAAAGCACTCAGGCCAAAGAGGGAGCCGTGAAAGCTGGGGTCACAGTAACACCCCACAGTAACACGTACGGTGGGGTGATGGTGTAAAATCCCCGGTGCTCGGGTGCTTCTCTCCATCTCGGACCTGACACAAAAGGTACCATGAAAACAGCAGCATAGCAAGCAAAAGGACGCAGCTCCCCTTGGCTGCAGCAGATGCAGCTCATTCCTTACAGCCTCTCAGGGATGCGCTGGGTGTTGGTACACTAAATTAGCAGGGACACTGCAGCTTACTTACTAAAGCATCCCGTGGGCTGCCAGGCTCACAAAAACTCCACAGGCCATGGTGTAAACAGACTCTGGCCAGCTGTGGATCTCTTTGCTTGGCCTTACCATCTTTTATTTCTCATCTGTGTCAGGCTCATTTTGAAATACGGCGCAGCGTCTGGCGACAGTGCAGTGCTTCTGGGTTCTCCCCTTTGCAACAGGGGTTAACACAGAGTGTCCATCCAGTTTTCACTCAGCCCATGGTGCTGCCTCCCAGAAGACTGCTACCAGCGTTTTTTCTCAGCAGAGAACTCAAAACATTGTTTGGTTACCTAAACATGCCAAGATACACAAAACCCTGGGAAGATACTAACAGTAGAGAGCTGGGTTTGCAGTGATTAATACACAGACCCAGATCCTTCAGCCTTTCATTAGGGAATATAGCAGAGACCTGAGTCATCGGCTACTCACAGCGTTGGCTGCGGCAGCAGCGCCCAGCAGCACCTTGCAAGACCTCTGCTGGCTCAGCTACCTCACCTGCCTGGAAGTTTCACTGCAGCCCATGAGAGTTATGCTCCAAACTGTGCTGGAGGATTGAAAAATTGCCCATACCACCATTTCATGAACAGCACACTGGTTTGTGGAGTATGTTTTTCAAATCTTGCAGCACTTGGATGAGTATCAGGGCACCCACATACAGGAGCTGCAAGACAAAAGCCACAGGTGCCCTGGCCATTAGAAGATCTCAAGGCTTAGCCCCTAAGCAGGGTGTTTCTGCTGTTTGCACAGGGTCAGAAGTATCCCACCTTCCTCAGTTCATAAATCCCTGTATTTTTGTAACCTAGGGACTGCCACACTGGGTCTGAGGGGTCTTTCATTCTGTAGCCTGCCTCCAAATGGGGTCAGCAGTGTGTGCTGATGGAAAGAGGGGGAGAAACAAGGTGTGCACTGTCCAGCCCCTCTTTTGGCATGTCCTCCTTTTCAGAAAGTCTTCTTTCTCCTACAAGGTGTGTAAGACTAGAGGCACATTTATGCTCACAGATAGCTTATCTTCCCAGCTCATCCTCGGCCCCGGCGCCCCAAGCTGCACACACTGCACACTGGCCAGCAGCAAACCCACAGGCTCCCTTGAGCAAAACCCAAGGGGAAGAAAAATGAACATCAGACCTCAGTGCTACAGGGGAACTAAGGCCAAAGGAGCTCCCAGCAGTCAGCCTGCTCCCTCCCGAGCACCCTCCACTTCAAATACGGTCCACAGAAAACCCTGCTTTTCCTTAGCAGGGGTTGCCAGCCATGGGAGCAGAGCTGGGCCAGAGAAGGACATGACAAAATTCCTGCTGATTTCTGAGAAGCAGCAGACCAAGCCCTGATGCTCCAAATATTCTCACCAGACACCAATGCAGATTTTTTTTGGAGCTGGTTGCCGTTGCAGCGGAAGACACAAAGCATTTCTCTGGCCTCCTCTGGCATCCAGGGGCTGCTCCTTGGAGAGAAAGAATGAGTAAAGACTTTAGTAATCGTTTGTGGAGCCTGGTCTTACACTGCTCCCTCCTCTCCCAGGTGATAACTCAACCGCAAGCACGGTGGAGGAGGGCTAGGACAGAGCTGAAGCCCTTTGATGAGCCTTGCTCGGCAAATGTTGCTTGAGATTTACCACAGGCAAGGGCTCAGACTTCCTCAGCACTCGCTCCTCCACAGTGTTAGCTCCTGTTTTGCTGACTGTTGCAGCTGTGGAGAGCCTTTTGCTGATACACAAGCTTTGCAGGGCTTATTGCTAGTTTATTGAAATGATATGGCTGTCAATATGAAAAGCTTTGGTACAAAACCAGGACAGGCTGCCCTGAAACTGGGAGGACTTCATTTTCTTGATGGCAAATGTTGAGGCCTATAATGTATTGCCTGGAGGCACATACAAGCTAATGAGGATTAATGCACAGTGAGTCCACTGTTGCCATTATTAAAATGGCAGCACCCTCTCCCTGAAGAAGAAGGGGGAGAGAGAGAAGACCCTCCACAAGGAGGCCAGGACCTGGTGGTGACGGCTGTGAGCAAGTGGGGCTGCTGGCCACCAATGTGAGGTGTCCACTTGCTCCAAGCTGGCCGTGTTTTGCTATGCACTATCTGCTCCTGGCAAAGATGCCCAGTGTCTTTGCCATCTGTCTTCTGCAGTTGTCTTAATCCTGCAAAGCAACAGCTCTCAGTGTAGCAGAAGTTGGGAAATGGAGTCAAATATTTCCTGAACTGTCCCATAAAGTTTCTCTGCTGCAGGGTTTAAGCATCAGAGACACCACGAGAGAAACACGGTGGCAGTAACTACACGGTCCCTCCACCACATCTGCAAAAAACCATACACCATAGGAAACCAAAGAGAATAATACATCCTATAACAATTTATTTGCATGAAATCATCCAACTCTGTTTAAGAAGAAAATCTGATTTCTTCCCCAGTGCTTAATTAAGCCAATCCGCTCTCCCTCAGGCACATGGGGATGGGATCAGTGGCTGTCACAGCCACAGCAGACTTTTCGGGGCTGCAGACAGGTTTCTACCCGGCTCCCTGGGATGGGTATTGAAGGGAAAGATAGCTTTCAGTAGCGGGTCTTCAGGGGACACTCCCTGACTGGTCACTGCACCAACAGCCCAAACCTGAAGTCCCTGCTGCTGTGACACCTGGGGGGGGTGAGCATTTGGGACAGTGCTGCTCAGCCTGGGGTGTGCTTTGCAGGCCAGGTGGTTGAACCCATACCCAGCTCCGCAGACACCCACCGAGGAAAACCAGGGTGCTGCCATGCTCCGGGCAGGCCAATGCTCAACCATCTGCACCTCCCCAATGGATTCAGCCTGCGGTGCTGCTCGCCCCAATCTCTGCTCAATGAAAGAAGAGGGATCAGCGACAAGCTGAAGCCAGAGCTGATGTTTTTCCCCCTGTTCAAATCTGCCACCACCAGAGAGCCCAGTTCAGGAATCTCTCTCCAAGTTTCCATTTAGACCCACAGAATTAGTTTGAGTACAAAAGGGCAGCAATCACACACTTAATTTGTTTCACCCTGGAATGCATCATCATTTAAAAGCCTGGAATATTTATTGGTGGCAAAGAGATATTGATTGCCCAGCCACAGGCAGAGTAAAAATCATTGAGGGGAAAAAAAAAAAAAGAACAGTGAAACGAACCAGAAAATTTGCTCCTGTGCCTCCTGCCACGCTGCCGTGCGATGCGCCGTTTCAGTCTTCTCTGCCTTCCAGCATCCCTCAGCTCTCCTTCCCAGGCACGAGAAATGGCCTTTCCCTTTGAATTTATTGGCGAATGGTTTTCAGCAGCTCTCAGGCACTTTATCACCTTCCTGCAGAGGAACATAAAACACAGGCCATGTCTCAGCCCGTGCGGTAGGAACAAATAAATAAGGGCAGCTCCCTGCAGCTCCGCCACCGGCTCCTCCACGCGCGGGAGCCGGCTGCATTGTACCCGGGAGCTCAAGCTGCGGAGTTCAGAGCTCATTCTGCTCTGAACTCCCCGCCGCCCCTGGATGTTTGGAGCCAGTTACTTCCTTGTTAAGGGTTTGCCCAACAGGAAAGCCGTTTCCCACCCCTAAAACCTAGTTAAAAGCTAATGTCCCGTTGTGGCTCTTGTAAAAGATGAATTTCCCTGCTAATGACAGCCACCCATTCTCTTGTGGTGGCGGCGATTCCAGCACTGCTGGGATGCGGTGGCCGGGTGCCTGCGGCTGGAGCGGTTTCATTTTGGCAAATTGCACTTTATAGCATGAGAGCAATCGCTCACATCACTGGGGTTGTGCAGTGGCCCTGTGGGCAAGCCTCGCCATTGCTCCATTTGCCACAAACCCCCTTGCCCTGGTTTCCACCCCAGGCTGTGCTCAGGAGGAGCGGCACCAGGGCGGGCTGGAATCTTCTGGGGCAGTTGTGGGGCAGCTCTGGACAGGGACCCACCAGCAGGAGAAAGCAGGACTGATACTGCAAGCAATGCCCTAGTCAGTCACTAGCACAGGTCAGGGAGCTGGGATAAAACTTCCTGAGACAGTGAGCAATGGTGGAGGCCTTAGTAAATTGCCACTGAGCAGGGAGGTTGGCAAGGTGTCACATCACTGGTGGCCAGAGAGAGCTCAAGCCAAAGAGCAGAGGTCCCCGGGCTGCCCCACTGCCCAGGGGAGAGGCAGGGTGGCGCCGGGCTGCTATGGGAGATAAGTGTGGGGCTGTCCCTTTGTGCCAAGCCCCTCTAATCAATCCCCCTGCACCTGCCCAGGGCAGCCCCAGCACAGCTGTGCACAAGGGTTGCAGCTGTGCGTTAAGCATTGCAGCTGTGTGAGGTGATTGCAGCCATGCGAGGTGATTGCAGCCACCCATGAGGGTTGCAGCGGTGCCCCCCCTCTGGAGGCAGCTGGCTCCCACAAACCCAGGCACAGCAGCAACGATGCCCATGCCAGCATCAGAGAGCAACATCCCCGCGCATCCATGTTCCCTGACAGGCCCCTGATTTTCCCAGCACCCTCTTTGCTGGAGCCAGAAGGACACAAATTAGCACCTCCATAGGTTTTTTGCAGCCAGTCTCTGGAAATCTGGTAGGTGTTCCTCAAGGTTTTGACTATTCTAATTTTGCCTGGTTTTAAAGGGAAAAAGGTGTAACGTGCCACTCGTGTTTCCATAAAAAGAAATGTGGCTTAACCGGCCAATGCACTCACGGGGAACAATTTGTTGTGTTTTCAGCAAGCTGTACTTCTATTTGTATTTTGCAAAAGTAAAGTATTGTATTTTACCAGCCTAACCTGATTATCCCTTCCCAGAAGCTGTAGATAATTATTTGGTTCAACATTTATAATTTAAAGAGTAATTCATGTGCTAATATGCATAATCCTACAGCACAGTTTAATTGCAAGATCTTAGTGCTACCATTGAACTTCATTGTTGGGATTCATTTCTCCCATTCTTCAATGGGTTCTAACTACTCCCATGCAAGTAATTGATTTTCTATCATGTTAGCAGCTCTGAAAGTCTTTAGCAAAAGCTACTGGGGTCCAAATGTTTTGTTCTACTCAAAAACATTGTGAGAATTTGAACTTGTAATTTCACTGACAAAAGGGAAAATTATTTCAAAATTAAAAGTGGTTTGAATCAGGTGGTTTTTTAAATATTTCAGGAAGTAAAATAGTTGAAAAAAAAAAAAAGCCCCTCCTTTGCCCTTCCTTGCCCCTGTGAAACTGAAACCACCACCAGCTACTGAAATGTTTGCGCTGCTATTTTCAAAATTTGGGGGAGAGTATGTAGGTTCCTGATTTTGCTTTAACGTCATTAAAAGGAATAGAAGTTGAAAGCACACAAAGTAAATCTGCTGCTCATTAATGACCTGAGCAAGGGCTTTGTGTGCCTTGTGCCCCAGATCATGTCTGTGCTTTCCAGTCATGCCACATGAGAAAGGAGCTCATCTGTACATCTGGCCTTACACATTTGTATGGTGTTTTTCCCCCAAACAGAATATCAGCATTTGCAAGACAATCTTGGTCCTGTTTAAAGCAAACAAACATGCTTTAAGGAGCCTTATCAAGCCAAACATGCATTCAGGAGCCTAAATTCTGTGAAAAAATCACTTGGCATGTAGGCTCCAAAAGAACGCAGAGGCTTGGAAGCACTTGAGGGTGCAAACTAATGCCTCTGGGCTTTTCAGAAGCATCTAAGCAGCATGTGAACACGGTGCTTTGTCCTTACATCCTGTGAGACGTGGTCCACCAATAGACTGACACCGGTCCCTGTGGGAGCTGTGAGCTGGACAGGGTGCTTCCTCGCCCTGAGGGATGACAATGGAGCGCTCTGGGACAAGATGGCTACAGGTCTCTTCTAAAACCACAGCTCTTGCTTGCACCCAACATGCTATGGACTTCTCCCAAGCACCTAGACAACCCCTTTCTTTCAGCTCCTCTGCTCCTCCCTGGATAAGAAGCTGTGCACCGGGTGGGTGATGTTTGCTGTATCTTTGCAGCACAGAGTTCATAGAGGGCTCTCATTTCACCACCTGACACATAAAAGCAAAAAATAAAGAAGTCAGAAACATTATGACCTTGTTTTGGATGAACTTCGTCTGAGATTAAAACCAAACCAGGAGCATTTTCAGCATGGCAGGCATTTTCCTTAGCTTCCAGAAAAGAAAAATATGAGTCAACAGGCTAAAGAAATCACAGAAACAGGTGGCAAGAGACACTTATGGAGTTCAGTATTTGTACAGTTGTTCTGGTCCTTACATAGGCCTGTTTTAAATGAACCAAAATACCACTCTGTGTTTGTGGTTGGTATATATTTACTGCCTTGAAAGCGATGGACATCTACCATAATTTTGCTTCAGTGATATTTATTTATTTAATAAGACAGTCTCTTAAATCTCATCTCTACAACTTTAAGAGAACCAAAGTATGGCCAAATCAAAATTAAAAAAAAACAAACCAAACAACAAACCAACAAAGAAAACCCAAAACAAAACAAGAAAACCCCAAACAAATCAAAACCAACCCACATTATTTTGGTTTTGAGCTTTTTTTCTGGCTCTTCTGGACATCAAAGAGAACAAAATGAGGAAAACCCTTGAGCCTAACTGCTTCTGTATCCCTCCTAATTGACTCACACAGGAATCTGTCTCAATATCACTTTCAGGCTGCTTTAGCTAAATAGTTTCAGGACACAAGAGGTTAAAGCATCCTGCTGTGCAGAAAGCTTTTACTTGAAAGGTCTAACAGCCTTTCCCTTAATCTGCAAAGTGGAGCTGTGATCAGCTAAAGTCCTGAGCTTGTTAATGCTAAAATGACAGATGTTATAACAACAGGATATTTATTAAGTTTCCCATTACCCTGCTGTGTTCTCAGACCCCAATTTCTTTCCAAGACCGCTCTTTGGTTTTTTAATAACCAAAAGTTAACAGAAGTCTGTTTCTAGCCTTCTAACAAGAAGTCATGCAAAGTGCGAAAGGAAAAATCTAAACAGAAAACATTTATAAACTCTCCTTCTCCATCTCAGCTTGACTCCTATTAAAGAAGGAAACAGTACTAATTCCGTATGTCTTTCTGCCTCCATGTTACAGTATAGGTTTATTTTAGAGTAAGTATAGTTTTAACCTTTTACCTAAACACTATATAGCATTGCATGAAAAGTCAGAGTCCACGTGATTCCGAAGTCCTGGAGACTTTAGTATCTATTATGTATTTAGTAAAGCGCTGCAAACTCTCTCGTGGTGGGTGTTTTTCCCCATTTCCAGATTAGGAAGCATCCTGCAGCCCTGCCGGGAGGATACCTACCCGCGTGCTCAGTGCTCTCCTGGGAGGGGACAACCTAGTCCCCTAGCAGTGCCTAGAAGTCATCGTGGAAAAAGCAGGCAACCTAGAAAAGCCACCTGCACAAGGAAAGGAGAAGAAACCAGGTTTAAACAGTCATTTCTGCATAAATTGAGTTTTAAGACTCATTTGTCAGATCTAAGCTCAGCAGCGGCATTAAAATCCCAGGAATAACTGGACTGGTAGCCCAGTATCAGAGTTGCTGCATCACTGGCAGTGCCATTTCCACCAGCCCACCGCTCTCTGTACAACTATACCATACATGGCCTTGATTTGGAGGCCTTTCCTATACAAAGAGTCAGCGTTTTAAATGTTGAGGGACAGGGCTATATGTACCTTTGTCGTTAGATAGATGTTTTGCGAGAGGAGTTGCTCAGAGCACAGGTTAGCTGACCCACACATGTCCCAGCTCCGGGCAGTGATGCCCTTGCTTCTCCTGTTGTGCTATGGCCCCCAAAGCGGTGCAATACAGCAGGGATTAACCAGCATCAATCTGGGCTTCTCCCAGGAGGAATGCTGGTTTTCCATCCCTAGGCTGGGTCTGCTTGGGGTGCAAAGGGAGGACGGCTTCTTTCTTTAGCACTGCAGTAGTCTGGCTGGCTGCCCACAAGATTTCTACAAGCCGCCTCCCATCCCTGTTTCCAAGGTCAGCCTGAAAATGAAATTTTAGATTTTTGGGGAAACTGAAGTCCATATGGAGACAAGTGAGACCACTCAGAGAGCCACGGTCCCTACAAAGTAAGTGGTCTCACTTTCTAGCCTCAGAGAGTACTTCGCATTTCTTTAAACTCTATCTAGCAATGTTTGATGGATGACAAGCATGACAGAGGTCAGAGCCCCATGTGGGCTATGAACAGAGAGCGCTTTTCACCTCTGTCAGAGTTCCCAACACTGTACCAGGGCAGGCTGTTATGTTCATAATCTACTTATTACAGATGCTGGGAGATGGAAAACATGCTCTAAGGGGTTCTGTAACAACCATTACCATCCTACCCAATTTACTTAGTAAACAGCTTAGACCTACCAAAAAGCACCTCAGTGAAATCTCAGTGAGTCCAAAGCTCTTCTTCCTCTAAATATGAGCAGCTCTGTTTGGAATTCATCACATTTACATAGAAAAGAAAAAAACCAACCCAAACCCACCTTTCCCAACAAAGGCTCAAGGTGCTGAGAGTTGATCTAGCCTCATCTTCAGCACATTCTTCCACATTTCCAGGTCTTTGATACTCTCCATCCAGAATGTGACTTGGTTCAGAGCCTTTCATCCTTACTGGGCACAGGAAAATACAGTGTCACTGGCTCAGCCAGCCAGCACACGGCACGTGAAGGCATTGTCGTGGCAAGGCACTCTGAAGCCAAGTTGGTTAAGACATTCTCCTTCAAAAATAACCTGTCAGAACAAAGTTTTTTGAAAACGAGGATTATCAGATTTGGGTAAAACCCCAAACACGCTTCCACACTGTTTAAAAGAAGGAATGCACATACTCTAAGGAGTAGCTGAGACGTACAGTCCAGAAATGCATCTATCATGCTCTCCACTCTTCCCTGACAAACTTTCACTGCCTGGATAAACCATTGCACAGGACAGGATCTAATCTGGTATTTCTGGAATAAAGTCATCATCACAGAACCAGTATACTGAAGAGTTGGTTTTGCAGGGCGCTATGTATAACACAAGCAAAAATGCGACTTAGGAACAGATACCTTTTCTTAGGTATCACTGAAGTAGTTTCTTCTTTGTGAAGCTCAAGCAAAGATTTTTCCACCCTATTTTATGGCTGTGATCCTTGTTCTCACAACCGGTTCTACAGCCACTCAGAGCTCTGCACTGAGCTGAAGCATTTCTTAGTGGCAAGTGGCCTGCCACCAACATTGTGTAGTTAGCTCAGATTTTATGACTGAAATTATGACTCCTTTCTTTCTAGCTGATATTTAAAAAATACCATGCCCACAAAAATTGGACAGCTTTTTGAAAATGAAGCTTATTTCTATATTCTGTGAACTACCTGGATTAGAAACAAGGATACAGAATTAGTAAATCGTTTTCTTGATTATGAAACACTTTATCAGGAGAACTAATTATTTAATTTGAAAACATTCTTAGTAATATTTAAAAATACTTGCATGTGAATTTTAAAAGCATAGAAAAATTTCTGTTACCTAGAGGAACTTTCAAAACTTCATCATTATTGAAATACATAAGATCTATTAAAATGTAGCTGGTTCAGCAGTTGTGGTTTCAGTAGTTGCAGATGCACTGCACTGCATTAACCTCAGATTTGTAATTTAAGGTTAAGGTTTAGAGATAAAGGGGAAGGGAAAGATGGCAGCAGTCCACCCTTGTTTATCTTGTTTAAGCAATTTTTGTCCTAGCCCCGACCAATGACTTTTTCTCTCCAAACCGCTGTTTCGAAAGGGGAACTCCATGTTGCATAAGGACTCTCTACATTTGACTTTACCTTAAGTCATTTGGAGAAATACTGCTCTCTCGGGATCTTAACCGTTGCCAGCAACAAAGCCTCTGTGCAAAGACGTTACTGGTGCCAAGCTGCAGTCTCTTAATATAGGCTACTTCTCACTCATGCTCAGGTATGAAACAAAACTACTGTTACCTGACATTCTACACCATTTTTACAGCAGTGTGCTAAGCTTGGTACTTCGCACTGTCCCTTCCTGACGTAACAGCTGAGGTGGCGCTGGCTGCCTTCTCAGTCTCGGAAATACTAAGGTCCCAGTTTCAGCTGTGATCTGTTTAAGCGCTTTTTCCCATGTCTTTCACTAACTTTGGTTTCCACTGACATCACAGGGAGGCCTCTCAGTAATAAGCTGTTAAGCACTGCAGAGCTATAGAGAAAGACCAAAGAACATCACTACCCTCACCAAAACAGCTGTGGTGGAAAAAAAAATATAACCAGTCCAATTGCAAAACTCATACACGCTCCATTGCTCGTCTTTCTGCATTGATGCTATAATCTCATTTGCTCTCTGCTAATCAGAGTGACCACTACGGGAGGAATTATCTGCCTTCCTGATACTACTAGAACAGAAAGAAGTTTTGGCAAAAATCTCGCAGATCAAATTTTCCATACTTAAAAACATTTAAAGAACTGTTGCAAAACTCTCAAACATGCAGTAATAGCTAAGGCAACTGTC
>KZ505752.1:101612-114496 GCA_002844005.1 Limosa lapponica baueri | reverse complement strand
TTTTGAATAACACACACGGCCTGGGTGATGCTCTGAGCTTTTCACATGCGGCTGACGATGTCATGCTGCGACCACGACGTCAGCGCGGTCCTCACACAGGAGCTCTGCCCACGCAGCTTGACTCAATATTTAGCTCTGTAGTTTTCCTACTCCTTCCAAAAAAAAAAGATAACTGGGACATTGTGGTGCCAAATGTCATTCCACTTCCAAATTGAAGCATATGTACCAAACACCTCCTTTTCAGCGACAGTGTGCCAGCTCGCTCCTCAGTGTCTGTACTGGGCACCTACTCTATGCAGGGAGATACTCAGACAAACTGGAAACACAGCTACCAAGGCTGCCTAATAATTCTTGTGATAATTAAACACAATTCTTCCTTTCTTTTTTTCGAACAGCAATGTGAGAAGAGCAAACCCCTTCAAAACAGCATGACGTAAAAGCCTAAGACGTCTGCCACTGTGGATATTTAGAAGTTGAACTGCTTGAGCCTAGATTTTACCTGGCATTTTAACCCGACCCCTCCTTACACTCAGCTGGAAGTACGCAGAACCAACCCCATCCATTTGGGTCAGAGCCTTGGCACACGGCCACAAAGATACGAGAGAAAATTATCACCCAAATTTTGTTAATTCACATAATCTCTTTCTCAAGGGAAAGTGAGCTTGTCTGCAACCGACTGGGGGCGAGTCCTTGGGCACCCCAGGACAAGAATGATGGGCTGCGTCTCCAGACGACGCTGCCTAATGCAAAAATCTCTCGGGTACAGCAACATGTGCGGCGTTGATCTGTGGGAGTGCTGTTCCCTCCTAAGCCAGGGCGCGAGCACCAGGATCAGGTAAGCACCAGCGACCTTGTTACCCGCTGAGGGTCACTGTGCTGTGCTCCCGTACGCAGCCTGCACCCTCAGCTGGAAGGACGGCACGGTCACATCAAACCGACCCGCAAAAGCTGAATCCAGGTCTGCAGCCCCACCTGCCCCTGCCTGCAGCGGGCCAGTAGTGGCCACTTGCACTGGGTAGCCATACTCTGAAGCACCCAAGGCCGGCAGCAAGTCAACACGTCACTCAGCTGAGGTTTTTTTGCCTGTACTGCAGAACACAACAGAAACAAGTGCAGGCAAACCTAATCCAACAAATTAAATCTAACAAATTCACCCAGCGAGTCCGGCAGTGCTAGCAGGGAAGACGGGGGAGGGCAGGCTTCGTCCCAGGCCAGCAACACCGGCACAAACGCAGGAAACCCAGCAGGTTGGACATCCTGTTCCACAGCATCGCCACGGCTATTCTTAGCTGCACCAGCCGCTGTGAGGGAAACGCTGGGATGCCCAACGCTGGGGTGCCCACCAACGCTGCGGCTAGAAATGGAGCTCGGGTGACAGAAGAGAAGGATTACAATTTGGCCCGAGCCCTACTTTAAAGTTTGTGTTAGTTGTCACCAAAAAAAAAAGATAAAAGAGAACATAAAATACATACACATAAATGCTAACCAAAGTGTTGGTGGCCAGGTTTCATGCCAGGTTTGGGATGCTAGCATGGATCAGGCTGAGGAGAAGGTTCCTGCTGAAAGTGGTCGCCTGCCTGGAGTCAGACACAGCTTCACTCCCATCCTGCCCTTCCCCTCTGGCATCAGCTCCCCCGATGCAAAAGCAGCAAGAAGGAGATGTCCTGGGAGCTAGATCTGGTCCTTGAGGTGATCAGGCAACCACCTGGGATAGGAAGTCTAAGAATGGCGTGGGTAAAGGTACATGTAAAAGCAAAAGCAAGATACAGACCTGAAGCTTACCTTCCCAATCTATTAATTGAAAATTCCCACATTAGCATGTGTCATAAAGGATGTTCGTATTAAGTTTAAATCACATCTTTTTTACGATGAGGCAGAAGTAGCTTTGGAAAGTGGCAAAACTCAAGCTCATGTGCAATGCTTACAGTCCAACCAAACATACCCTCCTGCACCTACAGCTAATAACAGGGAATCACTTTGCCTTCTTGAAGGAGAAAAAAAGCAGCTGCTGAAGCTGCTCCAGTGAAGGGCTCCGAAATGAACTCATCATGGCAAGCCCATGGCCAGCTCCGGGCAGGTATTAATAACCACCCTGCCCTCCCCAGAGCTATTGCTGGCAGCTCTATCCTTTTCTGCAGTCAGTACTTTTCCTCCCAACAAACTTTACCAACAGCAGCGTTTCTGAATGGGAACAAATGAAGCTGGAAAACACCAAAGCATCTGCTGCTCTAAAGTAGCTGCCTCCCAAAGACATTAAATTAAATAGTACAGATTTCTGTTAGGAAGCCTACCTTACTGACCCGTGCGTTACATTTTTAACCTCGGCCAATTAACAGGACAGGAAGGTTTTCTATTCTTTTCAAAGGCTGTTTTTCCTAGGGAAAAAAAAAAAAATGCATTTTGCATAATTAACTCTTCACATGATCCTAGAACTGAGCAAGTATTCTTTTAATTGCACCTGGAATCCAGAGAGTTGGAGGCCGTCACTTTACAACCTGTTTATTAACCTCTTCTTCTGCTTGTACTCTTTGCACATGTTTCTGAGGTTCTGGGAGATGGTGAAAGTGCATTTCTACTGGTCAAATTTCCTCCTAGGAACTGACCTGAGAAAGAAATCCCAACTAAATGCATTTGACATTCAAGAGCTCCATTTATTTTCTCAGGACTTTAATACCGAATTCAAAATAAAATTAAAAAAAACAACCTACAAACCCCAAAATATTATTATTTATTTTAAAGGAAGGCAAAAAAAAATTCATCAATGAACCCTAGCTATGCCAGTTATATTCCAACATTGCTCAGAAACAGGATCCAGGACATGAAAAAAAAAAGCAGCCAAATTAATCCCATGTGCTTTTGAGATGAAAGATATTTTTCAGTATCGTGGTTTTGCTCTTCAACTACTTAGATAACACAGTGAATGCAAAAAAAATATAAATGTGAGCCTGCTAAAACGTGGTAATGTACCCCACGGGCAGCTAACCACACAAAGCAAAGGTCATAGGAATAATCAGAGCTCCTGTTATCAGCAAAGCTACGTTTGATCTGGAAAATTGTCAAGACCGGCTTTACCTCAGGCAACCGGAGCATCCACCTCTCTCTGACCAGCAGAGAAAGCAAAACCTGAAGTTACTACAGAGCTGAACTTAAATGCATACCTAAAAAGGGCGTAACTGATGCTGCCTTATGAAACTAAAATAGTCAGAGCATATTTATATGCTTTTAAATATAGTTAGCAGTGTTTCCCATTCCCTCCACATGGAACTCAGAACATCTAGCTACAAAATTCACCCCCTCCATCCCCCCCTCGGTCTCTCCATAGCTGAAGAGATTAGAAAGTGCAGTCAAAGCCGGGGGTAGGGGAAGGAGAATGGCAAGAATCTTTATCCCTCCCCCCCAAACTCCACTAGGCAATGTTTGATAAATTCAGACGGCCCAATTTCAGCAGCAAACAGCAATGTCAATTTAGCTAAACCTGTTGACAAGTCTTAGGACACTCAATGGGCTTCTTTTCTTTTTTGAAGATTGGGGAAAAGGAATAAATCCTGGAATTATAGCACACTGATAGTATTTTTGCAGCAAATTTAGCAACACCACAGCACTCCTGATTTTAATACATCCATAAAATCTAGGTACTTTCTTCAAAAGCCAGGCTGTACTGGCAGCAGCTCTGGACTCACTCCCGCAAGTAATTGCTTGCATGCAAGTAACTACTCGTCAGCCTGATAAAACTATTCGTGAATACAGAAATTTACGGGACTGAACCCTTGCCATGACTTTTGGGGAGTCACAAGTTGGGGCTGGTTTTGTCTTTTACATAACTATGTGTGTGTCCATATCGAATACCATGATGTAGCAACAACAGGTATCACCAAAAGCCTAGAGTGGATGAAGAAGGCAATCAAGCTAAAATTACAAGGGGTTCCACAGAAGCAATTTACTCTGCTAAAAAGTAAAGTTTCACGGTACTGTGGCAAGCCCGCTGAGCAGCTCAATTAGTTCTGCACTGCACCCTTAGGGGCAGATATAATCTAAGAAGTGATTCTAAAATAGCATGTTTCTGGATGAGACATGTACTAAGTGTAAAATATTTCACCCAGTACTGTTTGGTACATCTCTGACACATTTAATCGGAAGCATAAACAATCTAGACACTGAAATACAAACTTATTTTTCCTTAAAATCAGTGTTCCATATTTTTTTATTTTAAAAATTCAGGAATGTGATACACAATACAATTAGCTCCCCACCACTGCAGTGTTCACTTACATGAGATTCACTAGTTTCATGCTTTGTGGAAAAAAAAAAAAAGAGAGAGAGACTGCCCAGTGTTTTTGAACGCTCCCAGTATTCCGGAATTGTGATCTTCTGAACAAATTAAGTCTGTGTAACCACAGATAGATCAGGTTGAAAAAAAAATCAAGTTATATCGCAAGCTACAGTCAGGTCTCATACAGCCAGAGCAAACACAAAAATTGTGTTCCTGCTGCTGTACAGCCACCGCCTCGACCTGACTATATGCTTTCAGGGAATTTGCCATCGAGGGCTAAAGAGACTGAAGGGCCCCATTAACACCTGCTGGTGCTGCACATGCAACACGGCGCAGGACAGAGAGGCCACGCAACTCCCCCTTTCTGCCCCCATCATCATCATCATTGTCACATCTGTATCCTGTCCTGATAATAAAAATAAAGCGGGGGAGAGCTTTTTGTCTTTTAAGCTAGCCATTGCCTGCAATGGACACAGAAATAGAAAAATATGACTTCTGGCACACACAAAAAAGATTAAATAGTTACAATGGAATTAGTGACTACAACTCCATCTATTCAGATGCATTTACTGAGACGGTTAACCAACGGCGGCAACTGTCAAGACTTAATAGTTGCTCTGTTTTTATAAGAGCAACAGGAGAGAAGTCAGTCAGGCTTCTCAGTGCTACTACGGTTTGTCTTGCATTTTCTTTTAAAAATAAACTAAAGAGCAGTAGTTCTATGGCGCATCAGTGATATACAGCAGGACCTCAATAATTCATACTAATGACTGAGACCAATTTTAAACTAGCAAGCAAAATAATTAGTGAAAGTTTACCATAAAAAGCAAGGATACACATTTCCGAAAAAAAATAGTACTTTGTTCATTTCAAAATTTACTTGGTTAATACTTTGTAGTATACTAGCAGTGGTAGCATATCTTGCAAACGTAGTCTCATACAAGATCTCATTCAACAGTCAACTCTAGATCATATACAGGTAACAGGAGAAAGAGTTAAGATAATTCAGACAAAATAAAAACATATATAAATACTATATTAACATATTTAAGTTAGTTTATGGGACTATACAACAAGCATGAACACAGAAAAAGGTGAGTGATGCCGATGGCTGTGAAGCACCAGCGCCTCCAAGCCAGCGCAAAGCTGAACCGACCCATCCACACACCACAGCTTCCTGTGGATGCATCTGAGCAGCCAAGAGGCAAAACAACTGCAGGGTGCTGCGCGGCACCCAAGCTGACAAACCCCACGAGAGTGGGCTCCTGCCAAACTGGAGTTGGCTCCTTTACTTTTCCAATGCTTTGGCACGTAGCGTTTGGCCAACATAGCGCACTGGCAGGCGACACAGAGCCCGTCCGGCCCTTGCAGACCGCACAGTTAATATACAACACTGGTAATCCACCCATGGATAATCGAGAGTTGACTGCAATGCTCTTCTGAGAAGCTGGGTAAGACCACTGACATGACCTGGGCCAACCCAGGTCCGACGAGCAGCAGACTATTTTTAACTACTTTGGAGCAATTATCATACGAGACACACACTAGAGATGCAAACTAGCAAGGCATTCTGTATCCGGAGGCAAAGCTACATTCCCTTCACTAACAAAACATTCTTTTTAAAAAAATCTACATTTAAATACTGTTAAAAACCTGAAAACCACAGCATCAAAGAATTTCATAAGGCCAAAACTATCCTCAGTTCCCTCTGTTGTGCCTAAGTATCGCAATACATTTGTAAAAGAAGTAAATACCACGTCATTTAGCATCTTATACTCCTTCCAGTGCCTTCCAGTAACAGATCTCGGAGCTCTTCACACAAGAGTTAAGCCTCACAACACCCCTGTGAGGTAGGTATTATCCCCATTTTAAGACAGGGAAACTGAGGCAGCGTGTTTGTCATGTCCAGAGTCACAGAGCAAACAATGGAAGATCTGAGTTGTTTTCCAGTTTTGAGCAAAGGAGCAGTCAATTAAATCACACGGCATTGTTTCCCATACGTAACTTGAGGGTGGATCAAAAGGGTCAGGGGTTTAGATTAGACTTCTTGTATGTTTTATTGTCAACCCATAGCTAGTCTCTGCCAAATTCAGAGTCCACAGAGCAGTTTCTCCTTTGTTACGGTGTAAGCTGGCAGCATACTGTAACAGCTTCTGTAGAGCCAGTTGTCAATTGACAGAGAGAACATTTTAAGCCGTAGACTTGCATACTCAGTAAGTGAAATTATGCAATACATAAAAATCTCAAAGCGTGAAATACAGTGAATGAAATCCTGCTCCCTGCCCCACTTCCTCAGAAGTCTTCCTTCCCACTTCCTAAGGGCTCCCGAAGATGCGGTGGGGACCAGGACTGCAGTCACTGTAAGTGTTTATTAGACACACTCAGCTACGAGCAAAACGCCCCACTGAATTAGTTGATTGTTACAGAGGTTACTGTCTACGCTTAAAAGCATGACTTAGACTGTTGGTACTTAGCAGACTTCCCCTGACAGAAAATTTATTGACATAACTAATTCTTTCATCTTAGTAAACCAAGGAGGAGTTAAAAATGAAGCTCCAGCTCTTCATTTGCAGCACTGTGAGTCAAGGATTCTTTAAACATCAAAGACTTTTATGACCAGATACAAACTTGGAAATAAGGAAAAACACCAGAAAATCCATAAAATATCAAAGTATGCGTTACTTTATCGGTCAGTCTCACGTCTTGATCACAGAGCAGTACACAGCAGCTTGAACTTCCATTCTGAGAGAAAAAAAACCCTTTCGCATCTGGTATTTTCGCAAGCAGTTGATTTTAATTACCTCGCTACCTTACCAGAAGAAGTGGGGACAGTTTCTATTTAAAATATGCTATACGATAAATTCATTAGAAAAGCCTTCACATTTATTGTTATATAGGTTTAAGAAAAATATGTGAAACTGCAAAGTGGTTTCCAGTTTTAAGTAGTTATATCTTTAAAAACATCCTATGAACTTTGGTTTCCTTAGGGTTTCTAAATAAACAATATATTAAAATATCTACAAATCAAATATTAAAGGAAAGAGTAGGTCCAAGAAATCTGTAACACAAATTGAGTTCCTACACGCTTATCCCTCAAATATCTTTTCACTGGAAAAAATATTTTAATTTGAAGCACAGCAAAAAGTGTCTCCGCTGAAATGTTGGAACTGGTTTTCTGAAGTTGTTACAGCACTGGTGCACTTTCTGTCTGTCTCAGTACAAAGTCAACACAAACACATTGTATCATGACAGTGACATTATGTTCTTTAAAACAAGCATTCTAGATTTAGCAGTATGACAAGAACAAGGACTTCAGCAATTACACTACTTGGCAAAATTGCATCTCAAACGTCTGTCTCTTCCTCTTGCAATATAGCTGTTGTCAAAGTCACCAAAGCTCAGGTAGCACCATTTGGGGAGTTACAAAGATGACTCAAACTGCTCGTTTTGATCAGTGTTTGCCTCTAGCTTAACTGAAGGGATACTCTCCGACTTAGTCCTCCTAGTTTTCGAAAATTCAATGACAACTTCTGAACAAGAAATACTAAGTGACGAAGATTTTTCTGTCTTCTTTGTAGTATTATCTTCTCCTGCTCCGCAACACTGCTTCAAAGCACACTGAGTCCTGCAAGGAAACGCACATTTCCCTTTCCCTGTTTCGGAGCCAACGCTGGCAAACTCAGGCTGAATGGTAGTTGCATGAATCCCTTCGTCATGAAAGATCTCTTTTATGCGCTTTGCCACCATCATGTATGTGGAAGGGTCAGGACACTTTATGTGAGCAGTGCCAATGATCCTACTGCCTGCCAGCTGCCAAATGTGTAATTCATGGACTGCTTCGACTCCATCAAGGGTACGTAACTTTGAGTTCAAAGAGTGAACATCTATTTGTTTGGGAACAGTCTGTAGAAGTATGAGGGCTGACTCCCTAAGTAACGGGTAGGTTGTGTAAAGGAGTATACAAACCATGATCAAACAAAGGACGGGATCTAAATACAGCAACCAGCATGGACCAGCCACCGTAATGCTCTCCTGCTCAGACTTGTTTGCTCTGCCAAGTGTTTGGGATAAAGTAGCATTTTCTGTGCAATGATTATTGACACATGGATTAAAGCAGGGCCCGTCTTTGGGGCACGGATTCCACAACCCATAAAAGAGCAAGGCATTCACTACCACAATAACTGAACCTAAGGCATCTCCAAAAACATGCAGGAAAACTCCACGCATGTTAAGCTGCGCACTAGAGTCTTCTTCAACCTCCTCTACATCCAGAGGATAGTGACCAGCGTTCCCGTTCACTTGTAGGTCAGTCATGTCGTCTTTCATATCACCTGACAAGAAAACAGTAAAATGATTAGGTGTATGCTGTAATACTACCCATTACTAGAATGCCTTATAAAATAATAACCAACACTAAGTACAAAACCGAAAAGCAAGCAACACCAGGCATAACACTTAGCAACATTTTCTCTGGCTTAGAAATATTCAGTTGTCCCAATAAGTGATCTAAATAGTCTAGAAGGCAATTGCTTCTATGTGGACCTTAAAAGTTATAGTGGCAAAGTATGAAGATGACCACATCTTAATTTATTTTACTGAAAAACTGTTTTGGCATTTTCCAGCTGTTTAACCATTTGACTACTCACTGTTCATTTCTTAAACAAAATGTAGAATTACAGAGCATATATTAAAAAGCTGGTTAAGTAGCTAAGTAACTCACATTTGTTCCCTCTTCTGAAAAGCCTTCAGAAGGCTGATCATGTTGCTAAAATCTCTCTTAAACCATAGGGCTGCGTTGCTATTTTATATTAAAATTTATGAAGCCAGAAGTTGAAAAGCTGTGGGATACTGCCTTATAGCCACTTCTTCTCAGGTTTAGGAGTTCATTTTGAAAAGACTTCTGCATTCAAGGAAAATAAAGTTTTTCTGAGATGGCACATGGAGGCAGAACTGTGAGATACAATGAGCTGAGCTTTTAGGTCTAAATGGCAGAATTTATCAGCAGTATTGACTACAGGACAGTGCAAGTTATCACCAAAGGTCTCAGAGGCTGTGAACTAGTGTTATTTATATTTCGGGATACATTAAAAAAGGTACCAAAAAATAAGTTTTTTAAGTGGCATACAGTTGTTAAGTGATATATAGCTGTTGATGCCCAAAGCAATACGTCATGGACCATGCAATGCATAAATGAACATTTTAGTGCCCTCCTTTGACAAAACTAGCTGCGGTATTACCACTCCATCACACTTAACTAGCTATACAGAAATAAATGCACACATCATTACAAAGAAAAATGTTCTTTGAAACAAAAAAATCTTCCAGTGTTCAAAATTCAAAGTATTTTACATGATTAACTTCCTACTATTCTTCTAAAGTACTTCTTTGGATAGAAAACTTCCAGTGTTAAAGAAATGGAACAGGCACTGGCCACAAGCCCAACAATCTGAAACAAGGAGCTCTCACTGCTTCCGTGGTTCTTCAGTTCAGAACTTTGTAAACATTAACATGTTAGTATGACCTGCAGCTTCTGCCACTCTGCTCTCATGACTGTGATTCTGTAATCATGAAGTGTCTACAAGTTCTTTCCTCTCTGAAGAAGGGGTGGGCTCCTATGAAGGCAGCTGAGTGGGTCAGTTCCAAGCCCCAGGCTCATAACCTCATGCATCACACTTCTGTCCTAAAACTCCAGCTACATTTTCCACACAGCTTCTAGGAGTTATGGAATACGGGACCTGAAACTGATTTCCAGAGAAATCAATAAATTAGAGGAAAATATCTCAAGTTACAGAGTTCAGACCTCAGAGTCCACGATGAGAGCAAGGAAAGAGGCACCTTTCTGATACTCTGCTGTGTACCAAGTACTAGGAGAAAAGAAGATCTGGAAAGTCAGCAGACCTATCTGTAAGGGTTGGTAACAGGAAACAGGGTTTCAAAAATCTCGAGATTTTTTAATGGCAAAAGGTTAAAACACGTCCATTTGAAATATGCTCATTTAAATCTAACCAGAAATGGATTACTTCACATAAAGAATACGCACTAAGATACCTGTGCAGGACTAGCCCCCAAGGCTATCACTAGCTTTCCTCTTCCACCTTCACAAGTCAAGGCCTACCCCTCTTTGTAATTTCAAGTGAAGGCATAGCACCACTCCCAATCACTTCCCTAGTCTTCACCTACACATCTTACAGCTTCTCACAAGTCTTCAAGCACCTTTACCTCTAACATTTCCATGGGTAAACTATGAATAACTCCATCCATTACATAATCATGACAGGGCAGAGAAGGAAATACAAACTTATTTCAAAGTTTCACTGTGACCAAAATTACGTCCCATTACCACCTAAATACCCACAACAAATTATTTGTTATTGCCAGAAGGAGACCCATGAGAAATTCCAGACAAATTAGCTCAAAACAGTATACATTTTACTCCATGGTATACATTAATCTCTTAGTCTAGAACTACTCCAACACTTGGCTAAAGCACAACTTTTCACCATGTAAGAACAATTCACAAGCCAAGATATCTATCAGATCAACAGTTAAGGGAATTTTAACGTTGTTTGAAACTAATTATTAGGATACCTTTGTTGAAACTAAAGCAACATTAAGTGCTTATTATGTGGTCAAGAAAATGGTGTTCTACAGTCAGAGGAACTTTCCTATCCTCTTGCAAAACCTGTCTTTTCAAAACCAACACGGAGCCAAAACATATGAGAGAGAGAGCGAGGAAGAGACTCTGCTAAATTTCTCAAATGTGCATTGGAACCTCTGACCACAGAAAAAGCGGAACTGTAGCAAAATTCACTCTACTCAATTGAAGCTCAATTTAAACTGAAACAGTGGCCCTGAAAATAAAGGAGAGATGTGGGTTCTGAAGAATGACACCCCTTCCTCCTGGTAACTGGGATGCCATATGATTAGAGAAATAACAAATATGCACCTTTCGCTCTGCTAGAACATAGTAACTCAGCTTTGACCAAGTGACTTCAAAATAAGCTATTCAGGCTTCTGGATCCGTTAAAAAAACCCCACACAACACAAAAACCAAAAAAAAACCTGCACAAAACCCAAGAAATTCCCTCCCACAAAACAGTTTGATCACAAATGGGAAGGGAAAATTTTAAATTTGTCTCTATGTGCAAGTGAGTGGGAAGGTGCATGCTTTAGAAAGCTAAAGAATACTAATTCAAAGAAACCACGCCATGTACTCTGACACCAGTGAGCTCCACATTCAGTGCCTACTGCATGACTTCCACACTTCTGACTGGTAACTTCCAAGACTTCTTCCTACTAATACAGATGACAGGAAGAAGTACAACATTACGGCAATGGAATATACTGCAGTATGTTACATTCAGATTGAGATAAGCTTCTCAGGTACCCAACAATCGGCCCAACGGAGAGATCCAGCTGTCAGGACCAAGGTGTCGAGCTGCACTCTATTTGATGTGCAGCCAGTTCAGAGGCATTAGGGCAATGTCTTGTGACAGCTTGTGTTGCTAGGCAAAAAACACTTGTCATGTGCCTTCTCTACCAGCACCAACTTTTTCCAAGGCAAAACTGCTTTACCCTAAGACTATTTCACATTCTGACCTCCCTGCAAGACAGAGCACACAACTCAGAGCACTTTTTTCAGCACTCGAAGGAAAGGTTTGAGGTAGAGGTTCAACGGCCATGTGCCCCAGAGCACCACTAAGAAAGTTTTGTGCCTCACCCCCAGGAGGAAGGATGGCTGAGGAGGAAGGATGGCCGGTCCCCACAAAGCTTGCACCAGGTAGGAGCAGGATACCCACCACCTTCCTCGGGGAAGGGACCTCTCCTGCTTTCCTGACACCTCTATGCTGGGATGGGACAGAGGTACTGCAAGACTTACCTAGCTTCTCCTGGCTGACTCCATTGGAGCTGCTGCAGTTCTCCACCAAGGTGCTGGTCTCCTCCCGGTGCAGGGCAGCCTCCCCATCCCCGAGTGGTTGCTCAGGCTTGGAACCGCTGCGGGGGTGCTGCCGGCCACTGTGCGAGTGCCCGTGGCCGTGGGAATGGCCGTGGCCCCCGACGCCGTGGTGGTTGAAGAGGCAGAGCCCCAGCAGGTTGATGATGAGCCCCGCCACCCCCACGCCGATGACCACCAGCGGCTGCTGGATCTCGTGGGGCTCCGTGAAGCGCTCGATGGCCTCCAGAAGGATGGTGAAGCAGAGGGCGGTGAGGAAGACGGCGTTGACCAGGGCGCCCATCACCTCGGCCCGCACCCACCCGAAGGTGTTCTTCTTGGTGGCACGGGTGCGCTGGGCGAAGCGCACGGCCACCAGCGCCACGACCAGGGCCATGACATCGGAGAGCATGTGGAAGGAGTCAGAGAGCATGGCCAGCGACGACGTGACCCGGCTCACCACCACCTCCACCACGAAGAAGAGGAAGGTGAGCGCCAGCATGCACAGCAGCCGCGCCCGCCGGTTCTGCCACCACCGCGGCCCGCCGGGCCCCTTCGCCGCCATCCCCCCGCACATCGCGCCGGGGCACCGGCTGCCGGCCCGGCACAACCCGACCCCGGCGGAGAGGCGAGGAGAGCGGCCAGCGGGTCGGCGCGGCGGAGTCCCGAGGGCGAGCGCGG